>JBCAUG010216283.1:0-34771 GCA_038406175.1 Haplosyllis leylae | reverse complement strand
TACCACCAAGGTAATCAAGCTAAACATATTGGAATTTTGGTGATTTTTTAAGTAAACACACTCATTTTATCAGTTTTGCATTGAAAAAAATATGCAAACTGGTCAGTAGTGAAAGGGTTAATTTGTTCACAAAGGGGTCCCCGTCCCATAATGCACTGGGACAGGGCCTGCGCCCCCCCCCCTCCCAGTAAGGGCCTACCAGGAAGAAGTCCACACTTAGATCCGTAAGTGTTTGCGCTGATTAGCATACACTTTGGTTATCCGGAAGAAAGAAACAAAAGGGCACATGAATGGGGTCCAGATGAACAATTTAGTGGTTGGGGAGGATAAAGCAAAGATCTTGCAGCTTTTCTATTCCACTTGAGGAGAAAATTGTTGCTGTAATTTGCGTTAGTTTAATGCAGACGTAATACTGGTGAAGTGTTTTCAGCACCAACGTCTTGTTGTGATTTACATTTCCCGGTGAATTAGAACTAAAAGCTACGAAGAACCGAACTGTTCCTTTTGAGACATATTTGCCGGTGAAGTCATCTGAACGAAGAAAGTCCCTTCACATCAAAAGAAAACGAATGTTACTTCCCCTCAAAACTTTGCAATATTCTCGCTGCATGCGAAAGTTTGAAGGACTGTTCATATGTAACGAAATTCAGACGGTTATTTAACATGAAATTCTGTCTGGAATTATTAGAAGAGAACCCATTTAGCCCGATAATCTATTCTCCAATACAAAGTAATTTCAGGAAGAATTTCGGTGACATACTAAATCTCGTTCCATGTGAACATGCCATTCATTAATGATTTATGAGAGTCCGGAAATTGATAATTTTAATTTGAAGTTGAATTTCTCTGACTTGAACTCTTTTCGGTGACTTCGGAGATTAAGCCAATCGAAAAGAACTGCAGCCACTTTCACTGGCTCACCATGTATCTTCGGCTGCAGTTATTTGATTTATCTCTCATGGAAAATATAACGGGCAATTTCTTGTAATTACAGGTGTTGATCATTGGAGCTGGACCATGCGGATTGAGAACAGGTATCGAGATAGCTCTTCTCGGAGGCAAAGCTGTGGTGCTAGAAAAACGGGACCGATTCTCCCGTAACAATGTCTTACATCTGTGGCCCTTCCTCATTCACGATCTGAAGGCGCTTGGTGCTAAAAAGTTCTTTGGAAAATTCTGTGCAGGTAATAAGCCTTTTTTAAATCATGTTTACTATCATGTACTGTTTTACATGTCTGTATAATTAGCAAAATTATTACATGATTAAGGCATTATCACAAAACTATGACAATTGGTTCCAATTGAATATTTCCAGAATATCATTCAATATTCAATGTTTTCTGTGTTGATGTGATAAAACAGTAGATAATTATAAAAGATAATCTTCATCAGGTGCAATCGACCACATCAGCATCAGAACTTTACAGTGCATACTACTGAAAGTGGCTCTGCTGGTAGGCGTGGAGGTTCATCCTGGTACATCATTTGAAGGACTTATCGAACCACCTGAAAACAGTGGTAAGTAAACGTGAAACATGACTGGAAAAATCTGACAGGGACTAGAATACAAATACACGATTAATTTGAAAACTTCTTAAATTTTCTCTTTAATTTTTTAGAAGTGGGATGGAAGGCACGAGTCAGTCCAGTGGAGAGTCATGTGTCGGAGTATGAATTCGACGTTCTTGTCGGTGCTGATGGGAAGCGAAATACCCTCCAAGGTACTCAGATTCAGTGAAATAAAAGCAAGCAAACTTGGAGAGAAGTAACGATATTGCTTTGAAAAGCTTGTTAACAATTATAAAACACCATCCTGCGGGTATTTTCATGTTGAAGAGATAAGGCAAGTCTTAAAAGAGACTCTATAATTCTTTCATATTCACTCACAGGTTTTCAAAGGAAGGAATTTCGTGGCAAACTTGCTATAGCTATAACTGCCAACTTTATCAACCGCAATACGACCGCGGAAGCCAAAGTGGAGGAGATCAGTGGTGTGGCTTTCATTTTCAACCAAAAATTCTTCAAAGATCTCTTTAGAAAAACAGGAATAGACTTGGAGAACATTGTGTACTACAAAGATGAGACCCATTATTTTGTTATGACTGCTAAAAAAAGTAGCCTACTGGAGAAAGGCGTATTAGTATGGGTAAATATTAATTATTTTACATTGACATTTGTGTATTTGTTACACAGACATTTTTGTGTCGGTAAACAATGAAAAAAACTGAACATGGAATTAATCACTTTCAATATTACAGGACCATATGGATACAGAGATGTTACTTCGGAAGGAAAACGTGAACCAAGATGCATTGATGGACTATGCACGTGAGGCGGCCGATGTGTCCACGAATCATCAAATGCCGAATCTAGAATATGCGCACAATCATTATGGACAACCAGACGTAGCAATGTTTGACTTTACCTCAATCTTTCAGGCTGAACAGGCCTGCAGGGTTGTCGAGAGAAATGGTCATAAGATACTATTGGCCCTTGTAGGAGACAGTTTGTTAGAGGTAAAACAGCAGCAAAGAATGCACACGTATTTTGTGTGTCTCTTGTGCAACTGATGACATATGTATATGGCAGTAATTTTATTTTTATTTTCTCTTCAGCCTTTCTGGCCCACGGGATCAGGCTGTGCGAGAGGATTTCTTGGGGCACTGGATGCAGCCTGGATGATTCGTAATTGGGCATCTGGGAAAAACACACCACTTGAAGTTCTGGCTGAGCGGGAAAGTATCTACCAGCTGTTGTCACAGACCACGCCAGAAAATCTAAATAAAAAATATAGCCATTACACTATAGACCCCAATACAAGGTTTGTAAGGGTGTAGAAATACATTTGCTGTGTCATAAAGTGTACTGTTTTAATCAATATGATCTTCAAGCAGTTAATAAATTCGTGTTTCAGATATCCAAATGTGAACTTTCGCCATTTCACACCTAGTCAGGTACGCCACCAGTATGACGGTGGCGACCAGAAGTATTTGGATGAAATTGTGAAAATGTCAGAGCAGAAAAGTAAACACTATGGTAATACCAAACATTTTTTCCTTAAGTGATTTATCTTTCAGTGGTAGTAAACAAAGCATGGCACCTTTTGTACTTTTAGGTTTTTTGAGATATCTAAACTTCACTTTTCTTGTAGAGTACATCCGTGACAGTCATTATTTATTAAAATGGTTTCAACGACAGTTGGATCCTTACAAAAGTCAGATAAAAGTTCTCGATCTTACCTCATCCTGGAAAAATGGAGTTGCGCTCTGTGCCCTAATTCACAAATTCAAACCGGATTTAGTGTAAGTATTAAACCTATCGCAAACATAGTTGTGATTTTTTAAAAAGTTTTCAGTCTGTGTAGGAGTGCATGATGACTTGCGAAATATAAATCTAACTTTGAATAAATGCTCTTTTTCAGGAATGTCCATGCACTTGATCCAAATGACGTGGCAAAAAACAATAAACTGGTACAGTGTTTTATTCTACTCAATGGACACAAAGTAAATTCAAGTTATCAATGTAGCATTCAAATGGTCGGTGCAGAAGTGAATTGTATTTTTCACTTCAGGCCTTTGAAATTGCGGAGAAAGAGTTTGGTATCCTTCCCGTAATGTCGCCACAAGATATGGCCACAATTGAAGTACCGGACAAGCTAACGATGGTATCATACCTGTCCCAGTTCTACGAATACTTCAGAAAAGATGTTGCTGCAGCCAACATATCAAAGAGTGAGACATTTTCATTTTTAACAAACGATTACCACACTCAAAAATACAATTTTTTGTGCCGTAAATATTCTGATTAAAGAGAATTTTTCGTCGAAAATCATGGGATGACTTCTTGAGATTTTTAACTCCAGAGTCGAAGTCTCCCGAGAGCATTTTACAACCAAGTACCAAAAAGTTCAGATCTCCACGACCCAAGTCGCCCTCATCGAAACTGTCCATGCTCAACAATATTAGTAACCGGATTAGGGCGCGACGGGTAAGTTGTACTTTTACGGTAATATTTCGGCGGAGCAAGTGAAAATACATGTGTTAATTAATAAAATAGATAAACAATACGACGTAAATACACTTAGAATAATAATTGTGCTAATTCTGAAAACGCCAAACTTTTAATAAATCTATCATAGAAACTGTAAATAATACTGGTGCTCACTGTCAAATCATAAAAAAATTCCAAGTAGATTTCCATGTATTTTGGGGAATTTGGAATTTTGAGACTATCAGCTTGATACCTTCTGATGTAAAAAAGTACAAGGAAAAATTTGTCGCCAGTTAATACAATAATCTTATATTTTAATGGCATACAGGGCAAAATGTTGAGCAGCGATGAAGTGAGCTTTCTCTATGTTGTCGCTTGTAATTAAACTATGCTGTACAAGAAACTATCTGGCACCTATTTCTGTACTTTTCTTCTGTAGATACATTAGTTTTAGTTTGTGTAGATGTATCTGTGGTGTCTATACTGTCCACACACTTTTACACTGAGATAATATTTTCAAATAGCTTAGTAAGTGTAATTAGCAAGCTAAAGATACTGATTGCAAAGAAGGGACCTTTAATAATTATATTTTGATTTGTATTCCTCATTACTTTTGACAGCCCATGGGCTTCTGTGCATATGCCCCGCCAATATCGTATATGTCCGAAGTTAAAATTGAAAAGCCCAAAGTCAAAGTAGGGACCATTGCAGACCGACCTTCCTTTGCACCCGCTAAACCGAAGCAGGAAAAACAAAAACCTAAAGTCGGAGCTTTAGTGCAGCCAGTTCTGCACAAACCATACAGGCCTGATAAGCAGAAAACAAAAGTGCACAGTTTAGTTATGCCCCACCAACACACCAAACCAAAGAAGTCCAAGCCCAGAATCAGCTTTATAAAATCACAGACAATCTGGTCGTCATCTGAGGATCTCTATGTCACTGTCGTAAGGAAGCATGTCCACATTATTTAGCATGCAATGCACTTTATTGACAACCATACAATGTTTTTCCTTATCAGATAGTATTTGCATGTTCTGTCTTCCATGTGAGAATATTCATGTCCACTATTTGTACTAATTCTTAGTAATCGTTTGTGGAATATATAATGCTGTTTTCTTGTCCGAAGTATTATGGAGGCATAAACGTCGCTATTTTGAACTTGTTAACTGATACGTACAACCAATAATCTGCGATTTGTGTTCTCCGACTCTTCTGAGTAAACTTTTCTGAAATGTGGAAAATTGGTTGGTGAAAAATCCTAATTAGTCCCCGCAGGAGACCATCTGTGATGCACTCGCTCTGCCTGAGTGGGAAAAATTCCTGTCAAATTTGGTAGTTCACCCCAAATTCGCACCAGGTGTCTCACATAGTCAAATAGCAAGCACACCCTCCCTCCTAGGAAACATGGAATTTGGCTTTTAGGCAGTTTTGGACTCGGCATCAAAAGTTGGAACACCGCCCCACCCCCCTCCCCGTACTCAGCAACAAAAGTTTGGACTACCCCCCCCCGCCCCCACCAGGCAGACAGGGAATTTGGGTTTCAGGTAGTTTTGGTGAGTGCAGAGAGGTGGATCCAACCTGCAGAGACTCATTTACCCGGAAGGTCAATGTCATAGCAATAGCTCGTTTTTCCAGTAGTTAACCTCATAAGTATTTCGAGTATTTTATAGTTATTGCCCACAGCCCTTGTTTGACGAGTTGTATGATAAAGGTCCCATTCATACATGTATTCAACTCGAACTTGAAACATGTTCCTATTGTTTGAAGTTTATTATTTGCATTAGAATTACTAGGATTATTTTTGGGATTAAAATAGCCAAAGTAACTTGTACATGAATGAAAAAAAAAAAAAAAAATTTGGTTTGGAAAAAAACTGTAGTTTTCGAGAAAGAACCCACTAACACGTGTTTTAAGTTTTAAACCTGTTAAAGTTTTTTGTTTCTTTTTGCTCTGATTGCTGTGCAAATAATGTAACTTTGTACCAGTTAAGCTCCTTAAATTTTGATGATCGTGAAAAACTATCAACACAAGAAAAAAAATATGGATAAATTATCACCAAGCCGAATGCCAGAAAAGTTAAATAATGTTGATTAGCACTTTTTTTAGAATATGATAATAATACTTGATTTCAATTAATCAAGGAGGAACAAGAAAGGAATCAAGAGAAGAGACCGACATATGGAGTAACACGAAAACGAGTGCGAGGTGATGACATGCAGGTCAGTTTTGCTGATGATTGACGTGTCTGCACAATATAAAATTTAATTTTTTAGTCGCACCGTCACTTAAGAGCAGAGAGACTTATCTGGTCTCTATGGTGTTTGTGCGCGCGTTGGAAGTGTTGTTTGTGGCCACTTAAATTTTTTCCCCAATTTCAAAAATTCCAAAATAAAAATATATTTCAGGACATTCTGAGCACCTTTGATTTTTGGACCCCCATCCCATATCTCCATACTGTTTCATCTCTTTAAATCTCAAATCAGTTCTTGTCTTCATCTGCCTACCTAAAGCAAAGATACAATCACATTAAATCACATAACCAGATTGAACGATAAGTTTTGTTTCTTCAGGATTCAACAGTCGCATTACAAAGTTCCCAGTCCCTTGGAAACAAAACTGGCCTGGAAACTGGTCTCAGAGGTCAAAGCAAAGTCAGCGCCTTAGCCAAAGACCTTGCAATCAAGTTCAGTGGCGATTCCGCCCCTCCTCCCGCCAAAAAGGAAGCTATGGAGAATAAAGTGACCGAAATAGAAAAGGTTTGTACATTTGCACATGTGACCAACTGAATATTGTAGGTCCTGTAATGAGTGACACCTCAAGTTTTACACTAAAATGTCCAGTTAGAGAGAGAGAGTTCTACACAAAACGGGATTAAGCGAAGGACTAAAAGAAGGATTCGCTCAATTCAAATTATTTTATAGAAAAATAGAACAAGAAGAGCTGTTTGTGTCACGTTATAATGTTTATTAACAGTTGTTATTCCTCTATTTCCTACAGCCATCGGTAAACAGACAACAGTTTGCTGCACCCAAACCCATGGTAATGGGTAGCACGGCCGGTACTGCCGATATTTGTTACTTCTGTGAACAACGCGTCTATTTAGTTGAGAGACATTCAGCAGAAGGAGTATTCTTCCACAGAGGTTGCTTGAAATGTGAATATTGTGGCACTAATTTACGGATAGGACAGTATTGTTTTAGGAGAGAAGACGACGGCACTGGTATGATTTGTTACAAACATTTGAGTCATGTGGAAAGTTATTTTATTTTAAAAGTGATTTAGAAGAATGGAAGGTATTGCAATCAGAAAAGGCGAAGGCGAAAGTGACATTGCCTCCACATGGTCCTTACGAAATTTTTTGTGCCGCCCAAATTGAGTGGCGACAAAGATCAAAGGAAATTTTCGCTTTTACTCAGTGTAAATTCAGTCCTTTCAGTGAAAGAAGGTGAAGGCGAAAGCCAAAATTTCTTTGGTCATTGCTGCCGCTCAGTGTGAACAGTTGAATTTCATGAGAATCGATCTTTCATCTTCGGTCAGTCTGAATGACCCTTAATGCGCTGAACTTTTAACACCGTTGAAGGAATCTAGTGATCCAAACATGGCCTTATTTTCAGGAAAGTTCTATTGTTACCAGCATATTGGTATGAAAAAACCAATCAGGCGAATGAGGAAGAAAAGTCTTGAGGAATTACAACTAGCAATTCCAGACTATTGTACGGAACCAGCTCCAGCATCTCCGTCTAGTCCTGATGGTGGTATCGAGTCCAAGCTAAATAAAACTCCAGAACGTATAGAATACTGCACAGAGAGTGAAGTTGAAGAGAGTGAATTTGATCAAACTGCACATAACCTCAGTGCGTCTCTGGCTGACATGGGTGAAAATGGATCCAACGACTCTGAGTAATTATTTTTCTGATGCATCGAGTTTTCCTTTACACAAATCAATCGAATTATTCGGTTTAATTATACAGGTCCTTCTATCAATTACATGTAATTTTTTTGCACAGTTCTGAAACAGAATCAGATGAAAATGAAATCGAATGGTCAGACGAAGAATTATCAGATGGTGATACGTCATGGGCACAGTTTGCACGACAGTATAAACGCATACAGAAACAAGAAGTGAAGAAAGCCGAACGTGCTGCGAGGAGAGCAGCAAGAGCCGCTGCCTTGGGCGAGCAGATGGGTGACGAAGAGAGCAGTACAGATTCAGAGACAGCATGTGAAAGTGACGACGATTGGGAAACAGAATCAGAAACGGAAAAGGAGAGTGAGGGAGAAGGTCGGTTCAAACTTAAACACGCGTTAAACAAACTTTTGAAAATTATGAAATTAGTAAGATAGGTAATAGAAAAGAATGATATTGTATTAGTTCAACCGATGAACGCTCTTGGTAATCTTTATCGACATGCAACTTCAGATTCGGAAGAAGAAAGGCAAAGGAAAATTTTGTCACAAAAGCGACGCGAAGCAGAGAGGCAAAAACCATCGCCTGGGTCCGTGGCAATTCACAGCAACAGACTTTCCTTCTTCGACAACCCTACAGAACCTGTCAGAATTGATCCCTGGTCCTTTTTAGGACTACCATCCAAAGCCCCGGCTGCTCAATCAAGTCCCAAAGACGAAGCCAGTAACGACGAGCAAGAAGAAGCCGATGCCGCAAGGAAGGTAAATATCTGCTTGATAGGAACTTTTGGCGGACGGTTGATCCTTTTCGAACATGCAATATGGTGTCAGTTTTTACAGGAGACGCCGCTTTATTTCTTTTCAAAACACCAGCGGTTTTTTTTACAAACACGAGAAATTTAATGGATTACATTTTATTGTAGGAGACTTCTGAAATGTCTTCAGGGGAAGAGACCATCACCGAAGGAAGTGATTCAGGAGATGAACATTCTGCTGTTGTGCAGGCTACGCATCATCCTATTCCTACCATAGAAATAGAAGAAATATGTGTCGGGGAGGATGAAGGCACTTCGGAAGAAGAAAGTAACGGAGAGGTTAGTAATCGAACGGACAATATGGAGAGACGGAGCACGGAAAACGAAGAGTCCATCAGCAGAGAATTAGAAGGATCTGAGGAAGTAGTAGGGCAGGAAGCTGCTGAGGAAAACTACGACCAAACAGTGCCTTCTGATTCCCCACTTGAATCCACTGAACCCGATTCTTCCATTCTGGAGGACAACTCAGAGATTTTGGAGATAATTCCAATGGATACCAGGGAGAATGAAGGCGTTACATTAGAGGAATCAATTTCAGAATTTGAAAGGATAGAAAAGCAGTATGATATGTTGCAAGAAGAACTGGGATTTTCACTCAGTTCAGAGCCCACAACTGAAGAGCAAAAATGGATTAGTCCACGTAAAGACATGAAACAAAGTGACATAAAACTCACTTCTGGTGATCTTGAGCCATCAAGCAATGGGTCACAAGGAGCAAACACGTCTGATAACATTTCTGACTCAAATTTGGCAACTGATGAGGCTAGCTCGGAAGTTGGGGAAGCTGCGGAAGCAAAGGAAGAACCCAAGGACATCTCTACAACAATTTCAAGACTTACACCCACGAGGGAAATTGACCTCTTGAAGGAACTGGAACTGATGGAGCAAGAGGTCTCTACAATGAAGAAAGTTGTGGATGAAGTTGAAGCTAATGTAGAGAGCAGAAAGGCTAAGATAGCGGAATTAGTAGACAGTTCATCGTACCCAGAATTGACAAATATTGGGGCCTCTGAACAAAGTGGCGAATCAAAAGCAGTTTTAGAAAAAGGGCCAGTGACTGAAGGCCAGACAAAGTCTATTTTGTCTGGCCAATCTGCAACGACAGAAATGCATCCTGAATCTACCGAGAAAGATATGAGAGCAGATAGGGTTATGTCTTCTGTAAATGATACCGAAAATACGGTAGATGCAGAGACAGGCCATACGGCTTTGATAATGGGTGTTACAACATCAGAGTCAACTACAGATGATGTAGACAAAGACGAGACCACTCAAACTGTTCTGAATATAGCGGGAGTGACTGCATCAGAGTCAACAACAGATATGGAGTTCCCGTCTTCAGAAAGCGATGTGCAGGTCAACGATATCATGACGAAAAGTCTTTCACAGAACTTTGATCTAGTCAGTTTGCAAAGCTTGCAGGACAATATAAAACTGGAGCCGTACAATGTACATGATATTGATATTAATAGCCAAACGAAGACATCGTCCACAGATAACAGCAGAACGATGGAAAACCGCCAAAGACCAACCAGTCTTGGTGATGATCATTTGTTTACAAGAGACGCTCCCTTAGCAAGCGTCGAAAGTGAATGTGACGACGAGCTCATGAGAACGTCAAGTTCAAACGCCAGTCCGGAAGAGCCAGTGGGACATAAGACTGATGAAAGTAAGGACTTGGATGAAGAACCTGATTCAACGACGTCGGAGTCGTTGATCGAATCCAGCGTTAAAAGTGAAGTGCATTACAAGAAACCGTATAAATCCTTCAAGGAAAGTTTTCCAATGCATGTTTCCACCATTGCACATATAACTCCCGAACCACCAGCTCTGATACCAGTCCCAGAGCCAAAGAAACCGGAGCCGGCTGTAATAAAACCAATACCGCAATTGAAAAAAGAGCGAGAAGTCCGCTCAAAAACTATTCCTGAGACAAGAAAGCGCGAAGCATCTAGTGAAAACGAGCATCCTGAACCCACCAGACAGGAGCCTACTAATAGACCAGTCCATCAGGCTCATAATTTAGGCCAGAAATTAAAGGTTGAAAAACACGATGGAAGACCCTCTCCTGGCGACCATGGTTTGAAACCAGTCTCGCGTGAATCAAAACCAAAAAGATCGAAATCTCCATCTGAGTTAGGTCTAGTGCCCGCTGCAGGCGGTGGCTTGCAAGGAATTGGTGAAATCGTAGCAGCCGCAGCTAGGTGTAGACCAAAACTAAATGCAGCAATTGAAGAAGAAGCAATTAAAAGAATAGACAATTTGTTGAATACAGCGAGAGAACGACGGGAGAAACGACTTAAAGATTCAGGTACGAAAGAGAGAGATGCACAGACAGATGAACAGCAAGAAGAAGACAAGGCTAAAGAAGCAACGTCACCTGCTGCCAGTGGGGCATCTACTGCACCACAGAGCCCACCTTCGGCAGCGAGAGCCGCAGTGCAGGAACACATAGATGCACTCGACCAGCTAGTCAGAGAATCTCAGGCTGCTGCTGGTATTACACTTGATGAGTCCTTCATCAACACGAGAGACAGAAAGAAGCGAAAAAGACGCCAGTCAAACCACTCAGACTCGAGCTTCACCATATCAACTCCAAGTGGTTCGGTCAAATCTTGCAGTTCAATATCAGAAATAGATAATTCTTTGGGAGCATCGCTAGATAAAAGTAATTCAAATGATTTATTAGGTTCGTCCACCGATGCAGACGTTAGTTTATCAATAGATCAACTGGTCGAGGATAACAGCATAATAGACGATTCAAGTTTCCCCAAATCGGTGGAAACCACCGTCATAAGTGATAAAACATTGGAGCAGTCTCAAGTTGACAATTCGCATAGAGATTCTGGGCAGTATCAATCAGCAAACACGACTATCAATGACAATAGCAATAGCGAATATTACACGCCAGATGTTAGTCATGTCGAACCAATGGACACAAATGAAGGCGCAAAGGACTCACCGAAAACCGCCAACCGTCCCAAAGCTCTAGATTCTCGGAGTACAGCCAGTGACGGCAAATCTTTGGACTCGCTGGAAGACTCGCACAGCTCTCCGCTGTACTCCCCGAGAAGAAATCTTCTGGATGCAAAGCGCAACTTTTTCTTTGAACAGTCGAAGCCAGTGAGTATTGATCCAAGCAAAGTGTTTAATTCACCGACCCGCAAAAACAAGAAAAATAACAAGAATGATAACGGAAGAAGAGACCAAGATGGCAATGCAATTGAAGTGGGTCCGGAAGAGTTCGAAAATGAGAAAAATGCAAACAATACCAAACATCATGGGAGTAGTCCAAGTAAAAGGAAAGTTGGTGTCGATCCCGAACTTTTACGAGAATGGAAAAGTGTTGATATTGAAGAGGAAAGTCCGAGGAAAGGTGTGAAAGGTTTAGACTTGAAGAGAGATTGGCAGAGTCTAGACTGTGGGTCAGCTGCCAGTCCCACAGCAGGTGTTCCCAAAACTAACGTTACAAATGGAGACAGTGATGTATTTTATGCCCCTGGAACATCACTAAAACATCCACCAATTGCCGACCTATGCTCTGAGAATGGTTTACGTAAACCTACAGATACGAAGAAGCGCATCTTGCCAGATGTGAGACAAACTAAGGACAATGAGCAACAGACTGCACGACAAGCAGCCAGAGAAAAGGCTCGGTTAAAAAGTGACGAGGAGTTGGGACTAGAACAGTTGTCACCAACACGGAAGGCCGCGTACTCTAAGTCGGACCTCCGAATTGTTAATGGTGTAGAAAAGCGTAATGATAAGCAAACGTCTAAAGGTACCACAAACCAGAAGGACAGTGTGCAGGACACGTCGTCGAAAAGATCGAGTGGTTTTTTCGATTATTACCCACCTCTAGAGCCAGAAATACCGTGTAAAGTTAGTATTATTGGCGGCAGTATGCACGAAGCAAAGACCAGATCATTACAGAACAAAGCCACGGCTGCTGCAATGGCAGACTATTTATTACAGAATCCACAGGGCTCTCAGTCCAAAAATATGAAAGATAAGAGATCAAAAAGCAAAAGTCCTATGAGAGCTGCAGAAACTACACCAGGTGCCCCTCCGAACTTGCAAAAACAGGACAGTAGAGAAGACAAGAAGGAAACAAAAGAGAAACGACGCTCACTTCTCGCTCTGTTGCTGCCGTCGAAAAGCGTTGAAAAGAAGGAGAAGGAAAAGAAAACTGAAAAGAAGACTCCTGCCAAGCAGAGCAAAAGTAAGAGCCCTCCAATCAAGAAACAGGAGCCTAAAGGCAAAGGAATTAAATCGCCAAGGTCAAGTACTTCCCCAAAACCACCGACTACGAGTGAGCAACCTAAGAAAGCACCGGAAACGCAAGAGGGTCAGAGAACAAGTGTGTACGAGGAGTTTGGACCAGTCTTCGAAGAAAACACCTTCAGTGAAAAGAAGGAAGGCAACATGACGGAGTCAAAGAAGGAAAAGTTGTTGGAGAGAATTGAACAAGTGGCTCCTTCAGTAAGCAATGAAAATACCATTGCCCCAAAACTACCTCCCAGGGCGACTGGTAAGTTAAATGCCTTTTTAAGTGTGAGAAACAAGAACAGTTAATTACTACAATCTTTTTTTTCATTGGATTCCTTACTTTGTTAGCTCATCTCTCTGGTATGTTTGTAGTAAACCTGATAAATTTATTTTATATGACGTCGAAAACAGTTCCTTTTAATTTGAATCAAAACTTACTGAATACCTTTATTTGTAATGCTTCTCTGTACATTTGTCTGTTTTAGTTGACGAATTTGACACAGAGAGTGAATTGGGTGATGGCGATAGAATCTCACTTCGCAGCTATCAGTCGTCACAGCACCTTACAGAAGAGGAGCTGGCGAAACTGCTGAAGAAACAACAAAGAGCAGCACAAAGACGGCAAAGAGAACAGGAACTCAAGCGGTTAAGAATGGCACAGGAAATACAGAGGCAGTTAGAGGAGGTGGAAATCAAACAGAGAGAAGTGGAGAAACGGGGAGTTACCATAGAGAGGGCTCTGAGAGGGGATGGGTCAGGTAAATAAAATAAAATTTTTAAGGCCCTGATTGGTATCACCATCAAAACACAGATGAAACACAAAAAAATAACCAGCATTAACCATCTGATAATAACAAACATTCCATTGGAGTGTTATTAAAAATGCCGTTCATAATGACATGAAGTCGAAAAAATGTACATGTATGACACATAGCAAAACACATTTTTATCAATAGGTTTGACCAAGGAGTGCATGAAAATGAGAAATATTTTTGTAGTTGTAAATTTTACTCAAGATAGGCATGTATTTGAAATGTAGAGTCGCATGACGTAAGTTAATAATTACGGGAGGGGTTGTTTTCTATTTGGGCACTTCTTTTAAGTTTAGGCTATTTTTTGTTTTTATTTGGAATCTTGAGAGAAAGCATAAGGCAATTTTTTTGTTGGCTTTGCTTTTACGGACCCAAGTTTGCGAATATCTGACAAATACAATTCTTATCATGGCTTTGAAGAATTCGCTATAAAAGCAACCTGTACGAAACCATACATCCAAACGCTTAAAATATTCTCCAGATCAGTCACTGAAGTAGTACCCTTATTTGTTCATACCTGTGTAAAACCCTGACTACCGCTCACAATCCTAGGTAACACAAAAAAACTAATTGAAGGAATAGGATGGTCATACATAAAATATAATTAGAAAGAAACAGTGTACTAACTTGCATGTGTTTTGTGGTTGTTTGCCGGGTTTACAGAAGCGAGCCGCAGCGAGGCGGACCTGATGCAGGAGTGGTTCAATGTGGTGCATGAGAAAAACGTCCTTGTACGATATGAGTCTGAACTCATGGTTCAGTAAGTTTTCATCTTTATCATATAGTTTATAACATTGGTCATATAGTTTGTCGCATTCACCACGGTTTAGTTCATTCATTCAAAATGTGTTTAGTTGTCTGTCTTCTTGTGAAACATCTGAAATGCGTTTATTGTCATACGTTCGTTTCTGAGAATGCAAAATTCGTTTACTTCACGATCCTCTTGTACTAAAGAAGATTAAGATCACTTGATTATGTTGTAACAAACATCAGGTGTTCTTAATAACCGGAATAAGCATCTGAAATGTCATGTAAACAATGTTGAGTACACGCGCTTTATCGTGTTTTTCTTGCACCAGCACCTTTAAGGAATCCTCAAATTTCACGGTATGGCAGTATATAATATCAGTACATCATTATTGTAGTGCCAGAGAGCTCGAGCTTGAAGACCGCCATGCAAGACTTGAGCATAAACTACGAGAAGTCATGACGAAAACAGGTCAGTTAATTTAAGAAGTAGAAACAATAATTTTCCAAACAAATTGTGACATCACAAATGGTAAATGCTGTTGTGTACAATATCAGCTTATTTGCAAGTTTCTTCCGCAGGAGGAGAAAGGAAAGAAGAAGAGCAGCGGATACTGGAGGAGCTGTTGGAGGTAGTGGAACAGCGGGATGCCCTTGTTGCATTGCTTGAAGAAGACAGGCAAAAGTATGTCTTATACTTTTTTGACTGATCATTACTCGTAACATGTATTGTTTAATTTCATTACATCCAGTAATGCCAGATTGAAACATTTATCATTCTGTTTTTCAGAGAACGAGAACAGGACCAAGATCTTCGCAAAATAATGAGCAAAAAGGGTTTCCAGCTGTCACCCACTACCTACGCCGGCCGTCTCCAGTCTCCGCTGAACCGACACACACCTGAAGGTGACGTTGGATGAGAGGTGCTACCCAGACAGTTGCCTTCCATCACACTCAACATTTCTGATCAATGTGCTTCAAGTGGCTCTCAGACAACAGTGATTCTGCTTTCGTATGCACACTGATGCAAGTACTCCCATCTTTCATGCTTCGGCAATAATATTCTCACTGAAATATTTTGATTGACATCTGAAACTGTCATACCGTTAACAGGCAGCACAAACCTGGAAGGAACGTTCTAATTTGACAAGAACTGGAAATTTGCTAATGTCAAATTAGCAGAGCGATGTCGCCAAATGAAGATTCCTACCGTGCTTATTATAAGCTTATGTTTATGATATTAAAATGCCATATCAGGTATTTTACAAGATATTAAAGAACAGTAGAAAATTGTACAAAAAAACAGGTATATGTTCGTGCATTGATATTGGTGCTTTGCTTGGTAATATTACAAACTGTGAAATACTGTATCTGACCACTACTGGACCAAACATGATTTGTTAGAGTTAGCTTAGATGAAATGATCGAAATTTTTGTATTAAAGTGCTAAATCAGGGTAGTTCTTTTATCTTACCTTGGTATTTCATGTCCATATTTAGGCAATTATTTAGAAATAGAATGAAGGTTTTTCTTTGTGCAATGTGAAAGCAGCCTACTGTATGAAATAATTTTTAAGGCTTATGTTAATATGGTTGTGTTTGATGCAATGTTAAATAGTATATGACTGTTGATAGCCGCAATTGTTGACTTATGAAAAGTTTAAGAATACATGCATGCCATTAGTATTACTTTTTCACATATGCAAGAAAGAACATGTTGATTCTTTTGCCAGTAGACTTAATTGAGTTTTCGCAATAATATTGCCAAATGTTTATTTTTCATTGTAAATTTGTCATCGTTTATTGGAGGATAGGCCAACTGAAGCAAGTAATTAACTATTTCTTAGTTACGTGTCGACGATTTCCTACTTTTTCAGAAAATGTAGCCAAGTGTTCAGTTTTTGGAAATACTCGAGTTTTAATCAGGTAGTAGGAGGGTTTATTTAGTCGTCGTGCCTCTTAAAGATTAAAATTTTAGCCAATTCATTTGTATATAGCCGCTTTTTTGTAAGTTGAACGTGAGTTCGTGCTGTTTTAAGAATTTCTTTTAATTTTTGTTGATGTAAATTTTTGAACAAATGTAAAGAAGGTTGCCATAATTGTAAATATGCTCTATTTTAAATTTTTAGTTCTGACTTGCTGATTGTTCGGTGAATTTGCTGCTATGTTAGGCGATTGTACGCTAGTGTGCTTTCTCTCATGCAAGGACATTGAGGAGAATAGCTGATCTAAATATAATCTATTGTTAATTAATTATTGTTACAAAAACTCGCTCATACTTTAATAACAATCTAATTTTCTACAAATTAAATTTATGAAATAGATGGAAAGCCATGTAAATTTCCGTAGTTTAGTAAATGACGCGAAAAGTATTTTCGTCACACTAATTTAGTTTACGAGTTGAATAGACTATTACTGTTACAATGCTACGGACAATGTAATGATATGAAATAGCTAATGTGCACAAAGTAGTCCTGCTAACAAGTAAGCTTTTTGCCAGACGGGTGTATGTAAAATCAGTCTTTTTATACTTGTTCCTTCAACAAAAATGATGTGCATAATGTTAAACTAGTCAAGTTGACCGTACTGCTTTCATGTGTATGTTCGCCAGCAGCACGTATTTTGCCGAGACAACCAATTGTACTGTAATTTTAATACCGTTTACTGGAATTGTCAACTTTATATCATATTTTATTTATTCAGTTGCATCTGCTTCTTAAATACTGCAGGATGTACCTTTTAGAACTATGTACAGGGTCTTCTCGGATTAGTTATGAACTTTTAATTTTTCCTTTTAATGTTTTTAATGAAAAAAATATCAACAAAAATATTTGAACTTTATTGCAAAAACGAAAGGGTAATGGATGATTTTTCATATTAGAAAGAAGAGGCCTTTGCGGAGCTAACATGTAATGTTTTGTCCTTCCCATCAGTTAGCCTAAAAGGTGTTCTTTCTATTTACTAACACGTAGAAGACAAAACCGGACGCAAAATAAAGTATTGCTATTTAAAAAGATTTGTTTTAATGTTTTCCGGGTTTTGTGAGTAAAAATTAAATTGTAAATCCACACAATACAAAACTTGATGATGTGACAGTTTTCCAGTGTTTTGCAACATGAGAAGATCATAGTAGCATTTCAGTTTATGAGATCTTGCACAACATAGTTTCTCAACAATAACTCGTGAAAATAGATCGTTTTCTTTTGCGCCGCATGAAAGTTTCTCAAAGTTGAATCTCACCTTTTCTAGGCCAAGTGTGAAAGCAAACTGCCAAGAGCGATTTCACGCCTTTTTCGTATAAAATGGCCAGAATTTGCTGCAAACACACACTTAGCAACAAGCCCATAGAAAATTAGCACCGAGCAGAAGAGGCAGAGAAAAATTTTCCCAAGATGGTTAACAGTTTGTCCGAGACCTGCAGCCCAGGCTATTGCAAGAAATATTTGCAAGATCCAAAAGTTCATCTTGACAGCCGTAATGCACCCAGCAGCCAGATCACTCGTTCCGTTTGCACCAGCGAAGGACTTTTCAGCTTGCAGAGCCTTCATGATGCTCTGCTAGAAGATGTACATCGACCAACGGAAACGGCGCACAATGACCATCCTAAGTTCCCTACAGGCCGTGACTCGCAACAAAATGAAGCAAGTGAAGCTCATAGCTCAGTACCGGCGGAGGATGGTGCACTCAACACGAGTGTCGAGAGAGGTAAGTGACTCCAGAGATTTTACATCTGAAACAGTTTACTGTGGAAATGTTTTCACATTTACTTCCAAAAACTTTTCTGAAAATTTTAGATCCCGATGAGTCATCAAGAATGTTCTCGGACGATCATCGTGAAGCTTATGGGGAAATATTTCAGCAGATAGACACGCATAGACTGCGACAAATCCTTCATCAAGTTCACGAAATGCAAGGTCAACAGCAGCAGCAGCAGCAGCAACAACAACAACCAGAGGAACAAGTTTGTCCTGAAATAGAGGAATCAAAAACACAAGTCCCAAGTGTGGAGCAGCCTCCTATGCAATATCATCATCAGCAGTCTGGTTATACTTCGTCAGACAATATCCACCTTCCAATGTTTGTTCCGCAGAACTTCATAGATCCGTCGTTCGCGATACCACGGCAAAATGTTGAAACGATACCACAAAACCCGTATCCTCCAACGTACCCGACTCCACCACCGGTCATGTGGATGCCTGTCTTTATGCCACCGCAACGTACCCAACCCCACCCCTGTCCAGACTGTGGTTGCTGTGCTCCGGGACCTGCGCCGCAATGCCGACAAAATGTTTCACCACAACCGGTCGAGAAGAATAATACCAACGGACTGTTCGGCCACACCCACGTCCAATCGTCGAAGCGCAATCTCTTTGAATCGGCGCTAAGTATGGCCAAGTCTTTCGTGGGTAAGAGCAGGACTGGCTCCTGCGGAAGTTCATCAACCTCTTCCTCGCAATCATCGCCATCAAAAAGTGATTCATCTCCGTGCTCTGCACAATCCACGACTTCGACTAAAATCGGAAATACTTTTCTGCTTGACTTCCAACAGACCACAATGTTGGCTTTTGCCTATGAAATTGACGATCAAATGGACCAAGATGTCTTCAACTGTGAACATCTAGCCCACTTACTCTTTGTTCCGCCATCTGTTATTCGGGTATGTATTCTATCACAAATAGGATATGAAGACTTTTCATTTGAAACAATTGATTTGAAATGGTCTTAATTTATCCCATTTATTTTCATTTCAGAAATGGTTTGAGAATCGAAGGGCCACAAGTTTCCTGATGGAAACCAAAGACAAATAATTTTCGGTTTTGATATGGCACTGATGTTGTGACATGCGACGCTAATGGCAGTCGCACTGCACAGAGAAAACATGTAAACTTTTGTGAATTTGTACATATTATCTTCAATCTGGAAGGGATTTTGTCTGAACCCAATCGTCGTTTCCTGTGATGTTGTTACAACTTATGACTCAATAAACATCAGTTGAAACGATTTTTTGTTCTTTAATTTTTTATTTCTTCGGATCCAGACCTGGCACTTTAGGGTGTTGGGAATCAACTTTTCCGGAAAATAAATCACTGAAATCAAAAATGGAAAAAAAATCCATAATATCTAATAATACCATGAGATATTTTGACGTGACTACAAAATGGAAACGTCTCAGAATTCATCAAGGAAGCCAGATAGAGAAGCCTAATTATATATTTGTTTTTGGCCTTTAGAAAAGCTTTGCATAGTTAAAGGTATGATCAGAGACATTCTGGTATGATTCAGTAAACGATTTATTCCAATGCAGCCAAAGTTTGAATCATCAAAAATGTATGCAGTCTATTTCTGTAAATTGTTCATTATATACCAAAAACTGCCAATGGGATAGTGATCCGTTTTCCACCAATAAGAGTCTTTGTATGTAAATAGTATCTTTACCTTTAACCTGGAAGTGTATCTATCTGTTATCATCGTGACAGTGAAACACAATCAGCACAGAATCTATCATGATGTAAAAGGATCATCTTCAATTAAACTAAAGCAGTAGTTCCCGATATGTCAAAGTGACATCCTCGTCATGTCAACGCGGGTTTCATGACATGATTCAGTTGCACATGGTCGAAAATCGTTAAAGCGAAACAGTCATAAATACACGACTTGCGTTTAAGTAGGCCATTTGCACGAACAGCCGTTTTCAGTCTCTTCTTTTTCCGCAAGGTATACACGCATTAATAATCATGGACATTGTAGTGCACATACACATTATGATAGAGTTAAGGCCTTAACTCAGTTTTCTCTTGAACTGTTTTCTGTCTGGAAATTGTCGAAAAACGTGAAATGATGACAGCAAAGGACTATTTGTTGATTCGTTAATGCGCTTCAAGAAGGAAACCGAATACTGTTGGAAGAAACCACCCCTGAAGAGAACAGGTGAGACAAGAGGAAGAAGACTCAAGAAGAGGAACTTTGCCATCCGTAATAAAAGGAACGGAGTGCAATGACATCAAGTCGAAGCAATTTTGTCTAACCTGTGACGTCGGCCGAAGATAACGTACTCACTTGGGCAAAGAGGCTTAAATAGAACCCATCCTGTGTTTCTGTGGCATACGTGCAGAATCATAAGTGATGGGCTGGCTCATCAACGAAGGTCCAAAATGGGTATTTCTGGTGAGTACTTCTCCACATTTTTTTCCAATTTTTTTTCGCAACCTGAGATTTTTTCCATCAATTTGATAATATTTTTATTCGGGTTAGCATTTATTTACATTGGATATACTTACCACTGAAATGAAATGAGACAAATACAGTAACAGTAAAGTAACACAAAAATCTCTCTAACTTGGTCTGAATATTTAAAAAATCAGACCTTTTCGCTTTTGTATGTTCCATTAAAAAGTTTAAAGTACACAAAAAAGTTAGCACGAAAAAGAAAATTATAACATTTGAACAGAACAGTTTTTCTGCAATTTCTGGTTTCTTTGCATTCCACTTTATATGTCGTATTCAACTTATTCAAAATAAAAATGAGAAGTTGACAACAAATAAATTTGTTGGTGTAACAGTAAAGAAGGAAAGGGGAAAATGACATGGTATTCAGAAATGATAGCAACATTAGCTATCATCTTCTGTCTTTAATTATATCTCCTTGTTATGGTCCCCAGTGGCGGATTTATTGTTGAATTTTGATGCAGAGTTCAAACCAGCATAAAACCCAAAGTCAGGTGGGGGGTGGGGGGTCGTTGACCCAACTTTTGTTGCTGAGTCCAAATCTGCCTGAAACCCAAAGTCAATGGGTGGGGAGATAGTAGTTTACCCAACTGTTGATGGTGAGTCCCTCAAGACTTTGGGTCAACACTCCCCTAAAAAACTACGGTCTCACATTTATTAATGTTCGGGGACCATCTTGAGACCCAGTGCGGGGGCGCCTCGTTTGTAAATTATTTTGTTAAAAATTTCCAACACAGAATTGAGAATATGACACAACTTAAATGAGGTATTTATTTGAAAAAAGTCGCTATCACCATCCTCAATTCATTTTAGTAGAAACTAAAGCCCCATGAGGAACATTTTTGGACCATTTGTCAGCATCATAGTATTGAATATTTTAAAGAAGAATGCCAAGTAGTCATTTTTTTGACATCTTAGTTCAAGCAGAATATCGTATCAATGATATATCCTTTAGCATTGAGTTGACAACCCATTTTTTGTTACGACTTTGGTGTTTACATCTAAATTCTGTGACTATCAACCTGTCCTATTCAGATAGAAGTGAATTGTTTCCTTCTCAAGAAAATCAAGCATCAAGTATTTGCCAATGACTAATATTATGTAGATCTACTTTATTATCGACGAAAATAATGTTATTTGTTCAATTATCAAGCATCACCCTCTCATAACAAGTAATTGTTAATTTACAATAGATAAGTGTCCACAGATATATGCGTCAATAATTGTCGGGAACGTATGTGACTTTTTTCACTTTTATCTTTCAGTCACTATGGATGGGTACGAATATTGGTCTGTTCATCGGTTATTTCTTCGCATACTATTTGGCAATAGAGTATTATTATCTGGTAGAGATGGTGGGAGTAAGTCTTTCTACATTATTCCTAAGTTATATCCTGTATGAAGTCAGACACTGTCCCTACTTGAAGAAAACCAAAATTTTCTGGTTTCGTCATGACATCGTGATTTGAGGAAAAAAAATCAAGCACAGATCTGTTTCAAAACACACAGAGCAGTAATATAATATTATTATAACTAAAATAAGATTTTCAATTTAGAGCTCAACCGACATGAAACCTAGTCTCAAAAAACAAATTTATTGAGCACAAAGACAAATGCAGGATGATATTTCAAATTATCAATCCGTGCTGATGTACATCTGTCAGTACTTCAAAAATAGAGTAGTTACGTGACCGTCCGTGGGAGAAAATCATTCATGATGTCAGCTTCTTCCGAATGCTGTTTGAGTGAGCAGCAAGGAAAATTTCCAGTGTCCTGTTGCTTGTGTGTCTACATAATTACCGACCGCGTACGTAGTACGAGGGAAGGTAATAGTTTTACACCTGTCTGTCTGTCAACCGGGAGGGGTACTCAGTCCCAGCCGCGGGGAGGGGGGGGGGGTACTCAGTCTCAGCCGGGACCGCCCCTTGGGACTTGCTACGCCGCGGTCGGTATGCCTCTTGCGTTCACGCAGGAGGATTTTCTTGTTTATTCTTGCTATTGTAGTTGGCGTTGCCTTTTGCCAGAGCGAGTGCGGCAGTCCTTAATTTTAACTGTCTGATGATTTTACTACCTGTCTGCAGAAATCTTCTGTCTGTTGTTAGAGGCTCTTGTACAGTAAGTTTTTACTTCCTCAGACAACTGATAGGTCTTCTTGAGGAACATTACATAAAGAAAGGAACTTAATTTTTTACGGGAACAAAATTGCAAAAAAGTAGTACATAAAACAGGTCCTCAGGTAACTACCAATGTAAGACTCTAAAATAATTGAAGTATATTATTTGCAAGTCTCAATCTATCTACATAGCGGTTTTAAAGATGTCACCCTGCCACCTCGTAATCCAAGTTATCAATTTCCGTTTCAGTGCTGTCACAAAAATATACGAAGGCTTTTGGACAAAAACATATCATTTCATAAACTATGTGCCTACATGATCATCATTCAGACAGGTTTCTATCATTTGTGCATATTCACGATTTTGAATGGGGCCCTTATCATGCAAATTTTTTTTGGGGGGGGGGTACAGGTGGGAATGCCAAAAATTAGGTTGACTTCCCGTCTGAGAAATCCTGGATCTCCTTTTGGTGCATAATAAAAGTTGTAGTTTATAAAAAGAAGATTGCCTAGAATCTTCAATACATTTATAGATGATGGATGATGTCGACTGTTTTTGACTTTAATATGAGACAGTACAGAGGCAAATTTATAGCTCAGTGAAGAAAATCACCTCGTAGTTTTTCAGCCTTAATCCAATTCATTTGACACAGGGGTGAGGTGAGAGAAGTATTTTAAGCCATTAAACTGTGTAGTTATGCGATCATGTGTAATGAGCAAAATTCATGTTCTGTAAAATGCACAAAATGAATGTCCTTTGCCTCGATATAATAGCTAATTTTACTTTTCAGCAATACATTACTGGGCTCATACTTATAATTTTGAACGTTTCATGGATGCCCGCGATGAACCTGGTCTGTTGTCCGTTTTGAGTAATCTGGATGAAGATTGGATCAACCCCATTAGACCAGGATCCACGGTTAGTATTTTAAATTACTACTGATATTTGTAGTTGTTGTAGCACTCAAGATTAAACCCAAAATAACAGATGCACTGTAATTTTTAAAAATATCCCGAAACCCCAATCAACACGCTTTTTTGTATAATTTTCAATATATAGCCAAAAATAAATGAAAGAAATGCCCTCGCTCGATCTTCTATTTTGGTCTTCAGGAATTTCGCCGAGTACTTTATTTCATTTGTGAAATCCATTGAACTGCGTTGCTCCAGTTTGATCAATTGGAAGGTCAATTTCTCATTGTTCACTGTTACAATGCCTTCACAGAATCCGATGCTTGAACTAGTCAAGTGCGTGGCTGGAATCACAGGAGTCATCATCACATTAGCACTGATCGTAATGTATTCATCATCTACAGAAGTTCTCAGGTAAATTCCATCACAAGTGATCAAAATTGCGTAAGCTAAATATGGAAAAATATGGAAATAGTAGAAATTAATAAAAGGTTTTCAATCCACTTTCAGGAGATCATACTTTGAAGTGTTCTGGTACACACACCATTTATTTGCAATATTTTTCATTGGTTGTATTTTCCACGGATTTGGGTAAGTGTGTGTTGCTTTGCAGACATTATATTGAAAGATGAATCTTAGCATCTGTTTGTCCCCTTGGTCTTTTACTCATACTAATGTTGGTTTGATGCAATTCACTCACAATCTTTGGTAAAAAATGTGAGAATAGGGAATTCTTCACTTAACCCCATAACAATTTCACTTCAGTGTACTGATAAGAAGTCAAACCAATACAGATGAACACGATCCTGAAGAATGCAAAGACAAGTATGATGACTGGGGGATTGACGATGATTGTCCCGTGCCAATATTTAAGCCAGGTGTGCCAAAGGTTAGTCAATCAAATATAGTTCAGGCACATTGTATCTGCTTACTTTCATACTTTCCGTCGTATGTAATATGACTGACTTCTACTACATGTAATAGGCAGGGCTAAGTCTGCGTTCAAAAGCAAAGAAAATGACGAGGGTAACCAATTATATGTATTTTTAATGTTCCAGACAATTTTCATACTGTTTGAAAAATTGAGCTGGAATAGCCCCCATTACCACTGAGGTGAAGATTTAATTGTTTAGTACCGCAGCGAGTTGAAGAAAAAATTTGTAATTTGTTATTTTAGCGTATGTGCACTTCATCAACCAGGAGCGTGAGACTGTCAACAAAAACCTGGACTATTTTTATTTGACAATTTAGCGAAGATAGCTGTTTCAGCATCCTTCTGAGGTTACCCTGTCTTTATCTTTTACAGACTTGGAGATGGGTTGTAGCTCCATTAGTGATTTACCTCTTTGAAAGGTGCCTTAGATTTTACAGAAGCCAACAAAGAGTAGTAATTTATAAGGTAAAATATAAATTATTTAAAAATCATGGAAATATTCGGATACGTTTGAGCAATATCGAATCATCTATATTTATTACAATTTTTGTTAACAGGTAGTTAAGCATCCATCAAAAGTTATTGAACTGCAGATGAAAAAGAAGAGCTTCAAGATGCAGTCGGGACAATACATCTTTCTCCATTGTCCGAGTATCTCGCAACTTGAGTGGCATCCATTCACTTTAACTTCTGTGAGTTTTTGTTGAAATTTACTCTATAATCCATTCTCTTGACAATGTAGTGTAAATAGAACCCAGTAGGTACAAGTGGTGGATCCAGGATTTCCCAGACGGGGGGGGGGGCGGGGGGCTGCCAACCTCCAAGGTGGGGGCACCAACCTATTATTTAGCCAAATGTTTCCCGAAAACTGCATGAAAATAAAAGAATTCGGACCCGGGGGGCGTCCCTAGCGCCCCCCTTAGATCCTCCAATGGGTACCTCCAAAACAGCCTAAAATATTCAACGTCTTACTTTAATGTAGGCTCCACAAGAAGATTACTTCAGCGTTCATATCAGAACAGTTGGCGACTGGACAAATGAACTCGCAAGACTTTGTTCCGACGGGGATGGATTCCGACAATCTGAGGAACTACCCAAGTAATTGTTGTTAATTACACTCAGCAGGCGATTCTCACCAAAAGACCTTTAGTTAATTGAGAAATCTGGAACCATGGTTTCTGGTTTCCTCTGTAGAGTTGCCGTGGACGGTCCTTTTGGGACAGCCAGTGAGGATGTGTTTGATTACGAAGTCGATATTTTAGTTGCCGCTGGTATTGGTGTTACACCATTTGCTTCCGTTCTAAAGGATGTCTGGTGAGTTTTCATTCTTTTCAAACTCGCCTGCTGGCTCGTATTTATTTCAGGCAGAATAATTTTGTCAAATACAGATCAGTTAATTTGTATTTTTTCATTAATAACACCTCAGGTATAGGTACACAGATCCAACATACAACATGAAACTCAGAAAACTATACTTTTACTGGATATGTCCAGATACCAACGCCTTTGAATGGTTTGCTGATTTATTAAAAGAGATGGAACTGCAAATGGCAGAGGCAGGAAAAACCGATTTCCTTAGCTACAATATTTACCTCACTAGAGGCTGGGATGCCAACCAGGTAAATAAATGTCATTGAAATTGCCACTACAGAAAATGTTGTTTTTTTTAGAACCACTCTATTGAACAGTCATAACCCGTTTCTGGTCGGAAAGTTTTATAAAATTATTGTTTGATCATTAAAATTATTGTTTGATCATTGAAGAAGTTCCACTGTAACTGTTTGGTATGTTATATATTTGGAGTAATTCTACTACTTCGTCCATTTTAGGCTCTAAATATTGTGACCCATGAGGAAGATGCGATTGATGTGATCACTGGTTTAAAGCAGAAAACCTTCTACGGAAGACCCAACTGGAACCTTGAGTTTGGACAAATTGCAAACCAAAATGTCGGGTAAAAATTAGTTTTATCTTTCTTTTGTGATATTATAGCCCTTTTGTAGGCCATCTTCTAGATATTAGGTTCTAATAATTTTAACATTTATTTTCATCTTTCGTTCAGATCAGCCATTGGAGTTTTCTTCTGCGGACCAAAAGTTTTATCATCACAGCTGCACGTTATGTGCAACAAACATTCTGATGTCTCGAAGGGCACAACATTTTCGTACAATAAGGAAAATTTCTAGTCAACGATCATACAAGATGCAAAACAGATTGCAATCCTCTAAACTTGTCAGCCAAATCAAATGTTTTTAAGCGCGAAGCTTGTGATGATATACCTAAGATCAGAGACGTTCGCGCTCAGATTATTGAGGAAGTTTCTCACGACGTTGATAGCATTCTGCACTGTCCAAGTGTGACAGATATATCACTGCGGTCTTGTGTATCGTACAGGTACACGGGGTAAACGCCCAAAAGTAGTTGGGCGTCCGCTTGTTAAAAATATCACTTTCTCCACATCAAAAAGCAATCTGGAAAACCCTGTCATGTCCCTCTGAGTTCATTGTATGTTTACAAAGGACTTTAACAATTGGTGCAATCTCTCGACAAACTTTACCATGAAAATTAATTTATTGAAATGTATAACTTAGAGCATTTTAATCTAAGATATACGACCTCTTCATATTTATTTTACTTTTCCAAAGTCTTTGGTATTTTTACGTACAAGCATTATCTTTGTTACCAAAATTAGGTGAATATCTCGGGTGTGCTAGCATATTTAATACCGAACATATCAGCTTCAGTGTGCTTGTTCTCCCTCGGAAATTTGCAATCCCAAAGCGATATCACAAACGAAACGCAGTCTTTCTTAGCGAAATGGGATATAACGTTGAGTTTGACACATCGCGAAACATATTTGGTATCGGTTAGTAACGCCAATTCATATATCAGTGGGGCTAATTTATTGCTTAAGTTGCGAATATATTTCCTAGTTTTTAAGAATGATAATCTGCTGTGCGGATAATAAACTTCCCACCGAAAAACAAATTGCGCCTACTTGCTTCTGCTGATAACTACCAGTAACATGTTATGTTTGTTTGTGTAATGCATTGCCTAATGTCACGAATAAATATATTTTTCTACATTGATATATGCAACCTTTTACAATAAAATGAAATTGTTATTCAGACTTGTATTTGTGCGTTCTATTTTTGACTCCTAATGTCTGCTAATATACGAGAAATGTATTCAAGTAATTGATATAATTTCTTCCTGCATAAAACCTCAGCAGGCTCAGGAACTAAAGTAAGTGAAATAAGGTAGCACGTAGATACTTACTCTTATGTCGACCCCGAGTAAATATTTCAAACCATATGAAACTCACGAACAAGGAAGCATTAGCTATTTAGAACTACAAAATTTTGTGTGGTTACGCTTCGCTGCTAATTTTAGGATGGAAGCACACGACTGCACATATATGAGAAAAAAAAACGTTTAATGCAACTTTATGTCAGGCAAGGGAAGTAAATTTCTGTAGTACAACGACAAAAATCACTTCAGTTTTTCTGATTTTTACCTGGAATTTATTTCACATTCCGAATTCGTCGGAATTCGTTTGAAAGGATTCGATTGCTACTGTAGAGAACGGCAAAAATGGGATGGTTCGTCAATGAATGTCCCAAGTGGGTTTTCATGGTGAGACAATACATTTATTAGCTAAAATCATACATTTGTGTTGTGTTGTGATGCCTTTTGTAATTTGCTCTTCATTTGACATTTTAGTTTCTGTATCTGGGAGCGAACATCGCCATTGCAACTGTCTTCTACCTTAAATATTCATCATCGATTGAGTTCTATTATCTGAGAGAAATCATAGGGGTATGTATGTAACTTCTCAACGTTATTCTCACACATTTTTCAACAATGAAAATTACAACGTAAAGCATGATCTGAATCCATGTACCATTTTCAGACATCTTTGCCAATGGCCAGAGCAAGTGCTGCAGTTCTTAACTTCAACTGTATGCTTATTCTTCTGCCCGTCTGCAGAAATCTCCTCTCTTTACTTAGAGGCTCATGTTCGGTATGATTTAAAAATTTTGTTGTCACGTGAACACTTAACTTACATGCTAACAGATGCAAGAGGAACAAAAGTGGATGAAAATGTTTCTCAGTAAATATGACAGATTAGGTTAGCATTTTCCTGTGCCACTACTTTTAAACGTTCACAGTCATCGTAAAATTCTCATTTTTGTCTATTAAAAAAATCAGTGCTGCCCAAAAGTTATTCGACGGACGCTGGACAAAAATTTATCCTTCCACAAGGTCTGTGCCTACATGATCTGCATAGCAACAGGTAAAGTGATCTTCGCTTTAATTCGATTCACAAACACTACCGATTAATTCTCACAAAACGACAACCGGTTTTATCATTTATTTTAATCAGCTGTCCACTACTGGTCACACACGTTCAATTTTGAACGTTTTCTCCGAGCTCATGACAAAACTGGACTGGTCCTCAAGTTATCGGACAAAAAATATGATCTGAACCCGATAAAATCATCTGATACGGTATGTGTAAGAAACATTAATTGAACATCATATCATTTTATTTTGCTATGAAACAGACCATTGTGCTGTTTCATTCTGTATATCAAGTTTTCACAAATTCTTCTTCAATACAAGAATGACAATATTGCAAACTTTGTGTCAGCTGTGTCATTAGAAATGAACAAGACCAATCGATTCTGCAACTTTGAAATGTAATCCTAATGTCACAAAAGTTGACTTTAAAACAAATATTGTGCGTTTTAAAAACTCGAATTAGAATGATTAATTTTACGTGAAAAATGAAAATTGATACACAGAATTTATTAAAAGGCAGTAAACAATGCTCAATTGTTTAACGATTAAGTTTAATCTTCAAAGAATCCGATGCTGGAATTGGTGCAAACTGTGGCTGGAATAACTGGAATACTCATTACTTTATCACTGATAGTAATCTTTTCATCCGCCACCACTGCCATAAGGTGAGCTTCGCTGATGTATTATCCACTTTCCAAGCAGTCGATCATTAATTTGTAGTAAATATTTGTTCACTTTCTTGAAGAAAGCAATATAACATTACTTTCTTCCCTCCAGATATATTTATATTTTGGGCATAATTTCTTTATCACATTACCTTAATATTTTGCAAATCTCTTTGCACTTACCCACAGTAATATCTTTTTTCAGACGTTCATACTTTGAGGTATTCTGGTTCACACACCATCTGTTCGCAGTATTCTTCGTGGCTCTCGTCGTTCACGGGGCAGGGTACAAGCTGATTCGTACCAACATGCACATTTAATTTTTAAATTTGGAACATATCTAAACTTTAAGCATCCAATTAAATTTCTTTAATTTCAGTGGACTGGTAAAATCGCAATCCAACATAGATAAACATGATCCACGTACTTGTTGGGATCAGATGGACGAATGGGCCGAGAGACTCGACTGTCCTTATCCAGAATTCGAAGCTGGGGGCCCACAGGTACAAAGCAGTAGCCTTTCTATCAGTTTCCCTGCCATGGCATCCATATCTTTCAAATGTGTCAGATTGAGAACATTTTCTTCCAGACATGGATGTGGGTAATAGGTCCAATGTTTCTGTACTTCTGTGAAAGATGCATCCGTTTTCATCGGAGTCAGCAAAGAGTCCTCATAACAAAGGTCATCTCCAAATATATTCTTAAAAATTGTTCTCATTTTCCCTAAAGCTTGGTTCTGGGTCAAAGTGTGCTCAATCAAGTACTTTTACAGGTTGTGAAACACCCGTCCCGAGTAATTGAACTTCAGATGAAAAAGAAGAGCTTCAAGATGCAGTCAGGGCAATACATTTTCCTCCATTGTCCGAGTATCTCGCAACTTGAGTGGCATCCTTTCACTTTAACATCGGTAAATGCAATAAAAAATGTTTCTGTCACATTGAAATCTCTCATACTACTTCCTAATAGACTCAATTAAAAGTTCCTAAAACGTTCCAGTCAACTAAGTGATCGATTATTTTTTAACCCAGGCACCACAAGAGGATTTCTTCAGTGTTCACATACGAACGGTTGGGGACTGGACTACTGCTTTGGCCACACTCTGTTCTGATGGAGGTGGACTAAAGGAATCTTCAGAACTTCCAAGGTACTTTGGCACCTTTTTCCAATCGATTTTTCAACCAGATGTCGGCTCTAAACTGACACAAACTAAAACTATTGTTCACACCACAAGAATAAGTGAAAGTTATAAAATTAATTTTTGGTGATTACGTTTATCTTTTATGAATAAGTATTACTACAAACTGCACATTTTTAAAATTTGTACATTTCTGACAGACTTGCTGTGGACGGTCCTTTCGGAACAGCCAGCGAGGATGTATTTGATTATGAAGTTGATATTTTAGTTGGTGCTGGAATTGGAGTTACACCATTTGCTTCAGTTCTTAGAGACATTTGGTATGGCCAATTATTTTGGAAATCAATGGGGGGAAAACAATTTGAAATGATTTAAAGGACATGTGGTTTCTTGTAAACCTACTCGGTGGTATTTTCATAATTTCGTTTACATAACTAGGTACAGACACGAAAATCCCAACTATCATATGAAACTGAGGCGGGTGTACTTCTATTGGCTATGTCCTGAACCTACCGCATTTGAATGGTTTGCTGATTTACTCAAGGAATTAGAACTTAAAATGGCTGAAGCGGGAAGGGCTAATTTCTTCAGTTGTAACATTTACCTCACACGAGGTTGGGATCCCAACCTGGTGCGCATACATAATTTTTCGTCGCATTAAATAAGTCAGTAGCAAGGTTTGGAAACTTTCTAGCTCCAAATTGGCAGCCAGATTGTTGTTTGCTTTCTGACTCTTAACTATTGGGTTTTTCTTTCACTTAAGGTTGCAACCATCGTTGCAAACGTAGATGAAATCTATGATACCGTCACTGGATTGAGAGCAAAAACATACTACGGAAGACCCAATTGGGACGACGAATTTCAAACATTTGTAGAAGAGAATCCGGGGTAACTAACTACATTATTGACTCTTCCATCGCACTTTTAAGTTGTCAGAAACGGGCTGTTTCTGTTTCCGAGCCCGTTTCCAGAGCACTTCCATACTCAAACGATAAAAAACTACCAACATAGCGATATAAAGTTTTACTATACTTTCTTGTCGAATTTTCCACGAATCATATTTTCTGTCAATTAATTCTGCAGATGCAACATTGGTGTTTTCTTTTGCGGACCCAAAGTGTTATCAAACCAGCTGAACAAGATGAGCAACAAACACTCCAAGAATACGAAGAACACTACTTTTTTCTTCAATAAGGAAAATTTCTAGTTTCAAATCGAACACAATGACTTCTGAGCTTCTGTATAAAATGTGCCAGTGATGAACTTCAGGAATAACAACATGCTGCCATGAACATATTATTGACGAATACAGAAAATGCAAAGCAAAACAACTGGATACATTATCAGTGCTCCGAGGGAGTAAAAACGGTACTGCTCATTTTAGAATGGAATACGTTGTCCCGCGTACTTAACTTAAAGAACTAGCAAAACTAGTTTCTACAGAAATATTTATTTGACAATTAAGTTATGCTGTTTGCCTATTAATCACTATGTTTCGCAGTACAAGTATAATTTCATATTTCAATTATTCAAGTCTAAGAATAAAGTGTGTAATCCTTGAACACTTCTACGACTTGCTTCTCGAACGTCAGCTTGACATATCACATTTGATTCGTATAATTTTGCTTCTCGAACGTCTATCTGACATCTCAGATTGGATTCGTATAATTCTGAAGCGAGGGTCAATGGCACATGATCGTAGTAATGTTGAGACTATGTCCCTGGATGGACCATTACACCATCCGTCTTGCACTCAATAATCAGTTACCCAGGGAACTTCGATTGAATAGCGAAACGAACATTATCACTAACAACTTCTTGCAGCCAGCGCAATGTTTGTAAAGTACATGCAACATCAGGTCCAAAACAGGTTCATCATGGTAAGCACTTGCTACTGTTCAAGTTTCTCCAAAACAAAAATACTTTCTCACCTATCAACAGTGAAGAACACATGCGGTTTGAGTAAATCTTACTACCTTTGTCGTCTTCCATTTCTTACGTTCCCCTTGCTAAGACATCCTCAACATATGGGTTATTTTTGTCTTTGACTTCTTGTCTAAGTTTATCAAGCTCAATTATAGTGTCCTCTTCTGAAAGCTCTGATAAAGGTAGAGCTCGAACCTTCTTCAGAAAGTCTGCGATGATTTCTTCTCCTTCCTGTGTAATTGAAATATATGTGTAGATCGCTGCATCATATAAAGTAATTGTCCAAGTCTGGAGAGGCATAACTGATGTCAGTTAATGGCCCGTTTACACCAAGCGTCAGCGTCAATGCAGCAATGACGCCTGCAGCATAGCCCTCATTGAAAGGATTAGAGTCACTTCAAAAGGGTTGTAACCCCATGTGGAGCAACTCTATTTGTTTCCATTGGTCTCAATGAGAGCTGTATCACTAGCGTCATCGCAACGTTGACTCTGCGTTGGCGCTGACGCTTTGTGTAAACGGGCCATAAGAGATGTTTTTATTCGGATACAATTTCTTTCTTCAGGAAATATGTTGGGAAATTCTTGAAAAATACTTGAATTTCTACATAAGTACAGGACTGTACCTCTTTAGCCCGTTTTCTCTTCTTGACGGCAGTTTCATCACTTCCTTCCAGGTCTGTTCCAGATAAGCTGATGCTCTGGTAATCCTCTAACTCACTGGCCTTTTGTTTCGCAAACTGAAAGAAAATACAGAAATTCTAAGGATGAGAAATATACATACGATATTTATGTGACAGTATTATTTAGATATCCTCTCTTTTGCAGCTGAGTATTGCAAAATTAATTATTTAGTAAGGAAATCTAACGCAAGAACAAAAGAATTTCAATTTTTGAGAAACGAGTTAATAATTTTAAGTTTATCATCAGAAGTCAGTAACTAAATTAAACTTTTCTAAAGCACAGTAAAAAAAGAAGTAATTCGTACCTCTATCACAGACTTGGGAAAGTGTGCAAGTTCTGCAACATGGATACCAAAACTCTGGTCACATACACCTGAAAAAAAAGAAGAAGTTTGGATTGTCGTTGGTTCTTACGCTAGAAATATGTTTCAATGAGTAAGGAATAATGACAAGATTGTTTACCTGGCTTAACACGATAAAGTAGAGTAAGCGTGTCACTGGTCGTGAGAGCGGTTACATGCAGGTTGTTCACTGTGGGTACCTCATCTGCCAGTGCTGTCAATTCATGAAAATGTGTAGCAAACAAACAGAAGGCTTGGATCTTCGTGGCTATGTATCTGAAAAATAAAATGCACTATATAATTCTAATACTATGCTAAATATGGAGGGTGTATATTTTGAAATAAAAGGAAACAAAGAAATTCTTACTCAGATATAGCCCAAGCTAGACCAAAGCCATCATAAGTAGACGTTCCTCTGCCCAGCTCATCTATTATTATCAAGGAGTCACTTGTTGCAGTCTACAGTTGAATTGTTTGACATTGCAGAAACATAGAAGAAACACTTAAAGCAACTGTACCTTCTCAAGAAATTAATACAAAGGAAACTTACTCTCAAAATTGCTGCTGTTTCTAACATTTCTGCCATAAAAGTAGATACACCCTTTAGTTGACTATCTCCTGCACCAACTCTCGCTAATATACAGTCTACTATTGAGATTTCAGCCTCACTGCATGGTACAAAACTGCCCAACTGTGCCAAAAGAACGACTACTCCCACCTGGAAAATTAATTATGACTTCTTTTTACAAACTTTACAAATAATACAGAAAAATTTTATTTTGTAATTATTTATTGCTTGATATTGTTCTGTTTTCAATCACTTCAAACTACTGCGCACAAAAACTTGAATTGTCACTTACAGATCTAATGTATGTTGACTTTCCACCCATATTCGGTCCAGTTATTATGTGAAACATTTCTTTATCTGGAAAAAAAACACAAATACACATAAACATGATGTACAAGGACGTTGCTGGATACAGCATTTACTGTTGGG
>JBCAUG010216172.1:0-19065 GCA_038406175.1 Haplosyllis leylae | reverse complement strand
TCCTGATGCTGCATCTCAGCAGGTTTCCGTCTTGACCGTCCGTGTTGTTGCCCATTGGCATCATCATCATACCGTCATCGTCACGAACCACGACACCAGTCATAGCTCGTCCGTGGATAAGTGGGAACACTGATCAAGGAATCAAAAAGATAACACTGAGTATTCTATCAACAAAATACAACAACAATCACTTCAAACTTGATATTTTAAAAAGTAAGTCAGTTGTGACAATATTATGGCGATCTACCGGAACGCAATCAGGTTTCATCGTTCTCATCAGAACACAGTCAAGTCATATTTTGGAGTTCTACTTAAAATATTGGTAGACAGGTGACTTGGTTTCAACACAACAAAACCACGGACAATTTATTTTTGTATAAGAAAGCACTGTTCTCTTACCGTCATGGCAGGCATCGTCAATGTCTATCTCTTCTTTGTCGAGAGGAATGTTCCAAATTTTAAAGCACAGAAGATCTCCCTTAAATGCATTCTGAAAGAAAACAAAACTAGTTCATTTTTAGTTTCTCGGAGAGTGCAAGATATAATAAACGTTAATGGGACAAGATACCAAAATTCGGCTGGAATTTTAATAAAATATCCAACCAATACAGTGATTGCCCTAAACATAGTTCATTTCACGTCTGTTAAGTTCAATACAATCGGATGAACTCTACGTTCTTTAATCGTCACTGTCCGTTTCAGCATAATGTTAACAAATCCTAGCGGTGCAGAAAGATGAATATTCGAAAGCAAAGGAAATAAAGATACTCACTTGACCGATAGACCCACCGATCGACAACTCCTGGTAGGTAGCCAAAAATCTCACACCAATATCTGCGTGGATCTCCTCTTCTCCGAAGTTCTTGTAAAGGCTACAACACCAATCACACACATGTAATGCTGATGAATTTACGAATAATTAATTGTATAATGTTGTGAATTGGAATTTACAAAACATAAAAGATGCAAAATGAAAAAAAATATCTTCCGATGTTTCTCTATCTATTTTCCACAGACAGATCTCACTTTCTAAGAAAACATCTGGAATAAATCTAGATGGTTCTCAATTCACATCATCGTCAATGAAAATCTACATGCATTCACAAAGCCGATCACTGTATATTGATACAATGTACCTTAAATTTGTTGAAATCTTTTTTGGTGTCGGTTTAGGGCTCAAATTTCCGTAAGTGTGAAAGAACTATAAGCCATCCATACCTGGCACGTCCTGATACATAGTCGTATACGGCCGTTATATGAGTCCACCGATCGCACTCTATGCCTATACTGGGTCCAGCCGATGCGAATGCGTCGAAATTCCTCGTCGTCCAAACAAGTTGTAAACCTGGTCAAGGATCAATTTAAGATTATGTGCATTATTTTTGAGTGAATACATTTTGCAATTGTAGTACTAAAACGAATTGTGCGTCTACACATGAGTATTGATTTGATAAAGCAAATAATTCGCGCATATTATCATCTTTTGTTTGTTTCGTATGACAAACATTTTGTGCTTTGAATGAATCTATCTTCCAGCACAACAAATCACTGATGACAGAATTTTAGCAGTTGCAACAAAACCGCCAAATATCTTCTCTTTAAATAAATGCCTACTGCTTCGAAGTCATGTCATGCAACTTTATAACAATTTCATACCCCCTGCCCTCCCCCTCCAGCCGAGAATTTCACCAGCGTGACAGTGATCACCAAACCATTCACTACCACAGAACAACGTTCATTATGAACAATTATGAGACAAAATCTTTTTATAAAAAGTGTTTGAACTTACTGCAGCCCCTCTGCACTAATTTCACGCCGTCCACTCCGAATGAGAATACGACTGAGCTCTGACCCGGTGGCAGGGTGTGGACTCTCACGTATAGTCCGTAAGTTGTTGAGCGCTTCGTGTCCATAATCTGGTTGTTTTCCACTGTACACCCAGATGACTCTATTTCAAAAGATCAAGAAGTGCAAAAGATTTTGGATCAAACATTAGTAGGGGTGCCAGTGACGCCCGCCCTCTCTTGGTCCAAATGCTTTGATTTACAGGCAATTTTGGGAAAAAATGGCCACTTTTGGGGTTGGCACCCACGGGTCTGGGAAAACCTGGATCCGCCATTGTTTGACAAGGTTCTGTGGAGATGTGTACATTTTTCATACTTCTTGTTTCACTGAAATGAGTGAAATTTACTTCCGACAACATTTCTGCAACAAGTGTTCTGTACGAATCCATTCGTCTTTTTTCAGGACTTATTGATACACAGGTTGCGCAAAAAAAAGAAGTTAATGTACACTTCCTTGCTTTATCCTTACCTCCGAAGAGTGTTGATCCGAATGGCCAGTTCATGTTTACTGATCCTGATTCAGTGCCAGTGCAGACGCTGGGGAGATTAAACTCTGTGAGATCCCTATCTCCTGTGCACGAGTCAAACGTCCACAGTGCAACCACATTGTCACCTGAAATGTGTAGGTAACATACTTTAGCTCTAACTGATTACGTCTGAGAATTTAAACAAACTGCTCGTTTTTCCTTTTGTTTTTCGCTTGAAGTAGCTCACTGTCAATAGCCTCTTACGTGGATTGAAGGTCCATTCCATGTTGTTGATAGTTGAGTTACAAGTCTGGTTTCCGTTTCTTGGGTTCACCTCACCATTTCGGTAACAAATGCTTTCCATAGTGTTCGGGTCCATGATAAGGCAAGAATCCGTCTACAAACACAAGAATTAGAGTTTAGGATTTTTTAAAAGATTTTGGAGGACACAAATCCTTTTCGTGGGGCCACTGATACCCCTGTTTTGGACTTCTGGTGACGTCTTCCCTGGGTTTTAAAGCCAGGGTGGATCCCTCACTTGTATGTTTTCTCATCTGTGTGCAATGGATTCCTCAGATTCACTTCTAGTGTGATACCGGCTGAACCTTTGACGGCCAGCGTGACAGCCGGTCACGTTCCCTACATGCATTTTTGGGTTTAGGTTTTTAGAGTTTAGGAATTTAGAAAAAAGAGCTTTGGTGAAATAAAAAGTTGCTTCGATTTCGTGGTTATGCATGTACTCATTGCTGCATAACATCAAGGTGATTGCTGCCTATGAATATTTCCAGAAGGAGATTTATCGCACACATCAATACTAACCCTTAGTGTTACTGCTCTGGTGGTGGTGTTTGCACTGTAACAACCGCTATTGTAAATAGTGTAGGTGACACTTGTGCTGACTTCAGTTCTTCCTTGGTATGAAATTGCGATCCTGAAGTTTCTAACATCTACAAGAAAAAAAAACACAATTGCGTCATTTAAATAATGACAATTCCACAGATCAATCATGAATTCTATTCTTCTGAGGAATTAACCTCAACTAAAGGAGTGTTTATACGTAGCGTTTTTCAGCCCGACATTAATCCATTTCCGCCCAAATACGTCCTCAAACACGTGGCTACTATAAACACCCTGTTAATTGAGTTGGAAATTGTGTAAAACAGATTTTTCTTTATAATAGAACACTTTAATGTGGTTTGAAAGGATTAGGGCTCTAACAGGGGACACTTTAATGAGTACATTATAAATATGAACATTTTTAGAGCAGTAGTAGGTGCAAAACGGCTTCTGTATTTTTGATAATATACACAGCATAACATATATACATGTCAAACTGCCTTTCAAAACCATGGCTACACATAGTACATGCCTATAGAAGGGCCTGAAACTTTAACTTAATTGACAATAAAATATTAAATTAAAATAGTGGAAAATTTTGCCAGAAATTTCTATTGCTGAAAGTGTATGTTTAGTCATGTGACCAAGTGACATATTAATTGATAAAATCTTTGGCACTGCTAAGATGGAGACTTCTAATGTTGAAGCATATTTCTGAAAAGTTTTTATCAATAAAGTTTGTGGTAAATCTGTCAGAGGTCTTTTTCCAAGGTCCCTGTCTGCTACTATTGTGAAATGTAGTTTACAGCCAAATCCTCTGGGTGGAAAAAGGGTTAAGCATGTCACATTACCCCAAAAATAGTACCATGATATAGTCTAGTTACCTGCCCACCTTGTCACTTCTTCATCAAGAAAACTTTCATTTTCACAAGGCACCCATTTTTTTTTGGAAATTACTTAAAAAGCCCTTGAGTTGACAAAAATGTACCAAAAAGGGTCCTAGGATATGTCTTACAGTGTCTTGAGTCCAAATTTGACTAAAAATCCAATGAAAAGTGCCCCAATTTTCCCATAAGAAATTGATAATTGCTACAGTATAAGGTGGTTTAAGTTTATACTTAAACCACCTGAAAACCATAAGAGATGGATGAAAAGCAAATGATGCAAATTGTGTACAAAAGACATAAATATAGCCCTGTGACGGGCTGAAGTGAATCTCAGATAAATTTCAGATGAATATGTGAATATGTACAATGTAATTATAAAGTTCGTATCAGCCAATCATAAGTAAAGTTTTGATCTCAGAGTAATCTCAGTCATATCTGAGACAACTCTCAGAGAAAAAAATATGGCACCCCTTTCCAGTAATAAGGCAGGGAATTAAAAAAGGTGCTAAAACTGGGAAAGAAGATAACAGTCCTCTTAATTAAGGATACTCTCATAGAGAGAGTCGAGCAAAGGGGGTCTTCCTATCTGCGCGGGATCAAGTTCAACATTCATTGTTCATTGTCACAATGTTTCAATCTGTATCAACCGGCAACGGATCCATGGGCCTGTTCATAAGGTGCGCCTCCAGCGGCTAATTTCAGACTAACAAAATTTTGACCAGACGTAGACGTTAACTTACCTTAAAGAATCTGAAAAAATCCAGCTCATCCAGGCTTAAAGCATAATAAATAAATTTATATGACAAACTTGACACCAAGAGCATCTATGAACGAACATTTGAAGACATCTCAATAAAGAATAAATAGCTAAAATCTGAGCTAAAAATCTCTCTTGGCAAAGATTTCATGCAAAGAGTTTACCACCGTCAGTGTCGTCGTCACGTTCGTCGATTTCGTCGAGTTTGACTTCAAATAGAGCGTCTACGGCATCTACAGAACACAGACACTACAACTGTGGAGGAAACTGGAAGGGACTAAGCAAAACTAGGATGAACCAGACTCGAAATATGTAGGAACTATGTATTGAGAGGAAAAAAATGGCGGCGACATCAAGGACCTGAGCTAGGTCAACGCCATCTTCAGCATGTGTCTGGAATGAAACGTCAAATTGACCATGTGCATATATGTAAGTATTTGTTTAGCTTTGTTTTTGATGGGCATATTCCTGCCACATTTACTTCCCTTTCTCGTCTCAGAGGCTTGCATTACTTCATGGGCAAGCCTACTGACGATGGATCTTGAGTAACATGTCGATAGGTTGACAGTTGACTCGATCTGTGCTGAACAATTTGAATGGCACACATGGATGACATGTGTAGTATCTAGTGTGACAGCGAGTTTTACGCGTTTGCTTTACATTTCAGACTGAATAATGCCCAGGGAATATAGCAGTCGTGATTACTACCCAGAAGGGAGATCACATCGTGAAACGGGCAATGCCAGGGATTACGAATATGAATCTGGAAGTAGTCGAAGAGGGGATGTGGACCCGGAGTTTGATGCTAGAAACTATCGCCTCTTGAAGGCTAAACAAGAGAGAGCCCTTGAAAGACAGAGGCTAGCTAAAGAACAACAGAGGCAAAGTGGTGGCGGAGGCGGGGCAGCCGTTGCTGATAAGGAACAACTTGATTATGAAGAGTATCAAATGATGAAGGATCAACAGCGTCGGAAGCACAAGAAAAAGAAAAAAAGGCGCAGAGGACAAGAATTTGAGGACAAGAGGACAAGTAGAAAAACCAATAAAGTATTAGTGGAATATGATGACGTTAGCTCAGGGTCTGAAGTTTATTCAGATTCCCCGGAAAGTGGTTCTCAAAGTCTTTCACATCATTCCCACCATAGCCATTCTTCCTCGCATAGGACTTCAAGTAGGAGTCGTGCATCGCCCCCGCCCGAGAAAAGGCGGCGGGCACCCTCACCAGGAAGTGCCATACAAGAGTACAAGAAAGAAATGATGACTCGGAGCCATAGTAATTCACCGGCACATGGCTCACGAGACCGAGACCGATCACCTTCAAGGAGCAGTGCGAAGTTTAGGAAGTCGCAGAGAGTGCCTGCAGATGCCACGCCACCTCCGAAGGGATCTGTGCCAAAGGCGTATGCAGAACCGCCCAAAGCTTACCGGACAGGAGGAGAGAGCTCACCCAGCAGTTGTCGGTCGAGGCATCGTGTGCCACATTCGAGATCACCTAGTCCTCATTCAAAGAAGTATTCGTCGCCAGTTAGCCCACACAGGTAATGCCCGTTAGAATAGCTATTTATCGTACCAGTTGCCACTCAGTTTTTTTCTGGCTGGGGGAGGAGGGGGGGTGTAGTCGACTATTTTTGCCCATTGCAATCACGAATTCTTTCCATGTGTTGTTGCAGACCAAAACACAGATCGTCACGAAGGTCACCTAGTAGAAGTCCAAGCTATGAGAGAGGGAGATCGAAGCAATCACGGTCGCGTAGTCCCCGTGATCGTGCGAAGCACAGGTCAAGGTCACCGTACTCCAACAGATCTCAGTCACCATCTACGAAGTCTTCATCTTCGTCATCCTACAGGAAGAGCAGTTCAAAGTACGGCGGTATTAGTAGCCATTCCTTGAAGTTTCACACTTCCATGGCTCATGAATTGATGAAACTTCGTAATGCTCGTCAGAGAGCACAGGAGCGCGAAGCACAACGCACTGATGAGAGATCATCACCCAAGCCTTCATCCAAATCTGTGATAAACACTCCTGATGTGATAGCCGTTTCTGATGGCACCCCATCTCCGACGCCAAATTACAGAGGACCAGTGGAACAAGAAAGCCTGCCAAACAATGATCCACATCATAATGGTGAGCACAGTCAGGGCGCAAATATGATGCCCGATATCTGCCCTGGTCCTAGGACCCCTCCATCTTATGACTATAAAGACGGCCCTGATGGACAAGCGGAGCTACCAAGAGAACCACCACCAGGAGATCCATACATGTACAATCTGCCTCCACCTCTACCAACTGATGCCCCGCCCTATTATCCAGGCGAAGTGGCACAACCACCTCTTCCTCAAACAAAGCGTGCTTCCCTTGCGCAGTTACCTTTACCACCAATAGGATCTGACCAGGATAGTGACATGGATATTGACAATAGTCCAGACGAGGGGTAAGTTTAATGTAACACTTATTTGTTCAAGCAAGCTACAGTTAGTGACATACTTGCATTGCGGTTTGACGTTCAATCATACGATGTGACACGAAGTGAAGTATTATACCTGGGTTCTTGATATGTAAAGTTCAATGCGCTCATCCCATCATGGTATAAATGAAATGGAAGATGATCAAATGATGTTAATTAAGCCTGTGGTGCTTAATTATAAAATTTGTTTCTCGTGCAGAAAGAAATATGCACAACCCAAATATTGAAATATGTCAATGAGATTTAACTCACTTTTTGGGAGGGAGCTCAAATTTTACCAAGGCCTCTGGGTGTGTAAACAGTTGCAACTTCGTACGTTCCATCTTTACCATCCGCGTATGCGGATAGCTAATAATTTCACTCGGGTCTGTCTGTTCAGACTATAACTTTTGAACTGCTAAAGCTGGGAACTTCATTTTCAGTATGCAGGTACATCTTGACCTTATCTAGGTCAAGTTTGAGTATGGAGGTCATTGGGTCACAGTCAAGGTCAAATTATATTTTGTCATATTTACCTAGCCTTCAATTCCATATGTTTGTATTTGTTCAAAAAGGCCAAGGCCACTCAAGATAAAGGTCAAATGTTAAAAAATAAATTTTATGTGTTGGGTTAAATATTTTTGTGATCTGTGTTACGCGGATGGTAGACCTTCGACTGAAAGGCATTCTTGTCTTGGTAATGGTACTGAACAGAGTAAGTCTTGTGGAGCACAAGTTAGAAAGCCATTGCTTAAAAACTGGCAAATATTTCACATTTGTTTTTACTCACTAGACCACCGCCACCATTGCCTCAGACACATGAAGAACCCGAACCAGGGCGCAGACTTGGACTCTGTGAACTTCCTATGCCTCCTATGGTTGATGTAGAACCTGAGTCCAGTTACACTCCTGAAAGCGAATCAAGGAGACAACAGCATACTGACACCAGAAGGCAGTTAACACCATCTCCAGGTCCGACTCAGGAAATACCGCCAAGGATTCAAAAGTAAGTTGCTCTCACGCTACAGAGAAAACAGAAAAGTTGGATATTCATTTTCAAGAGAGAGCACAGGAAATTTAACAAAAATCATTAAAAGAACGTAGAAAAATGACGGAATTTCATCTTTACCTGAGTGAGAACAGTCTAATTCTAGTAACACTTGTATGAATACATGAATACTTTCTGGTCAGGAAAAATTTTCACTTGACTGGAAAAATGTATTCTTTGATATTGCTTTGTGATCTAAATTTCCTATCTATCTGCATTTTTGTCATGAATTGGTATTAACCTTAGTATTGTTCCCTTTTTATGTTTTCAGTGAAACTAATGAAATCGAAGAATCGCCAGAAATTGAGGAGAATACTCAACTTGGGCCATGGATGAAGAAAAGGTATAGATGCCTATTTCTGTAGTTTTCGTTCACAGCCTATCAGACTGTCAAAATTAGTTAATAATGTCAATTGCATGACCATATTGGGCTAATTTTAAAGTACTTGTACATGAAATAGCATTTCCCCCAAACTTGAGTGATTAAAATATCATCAGGAGAAATTTAAGGATACGTGTGCAATTTCCGTATCTTCTGTACTTCTCAAAAACGTTAAGACTTTCTGTCCGCAGGAGGCTGATGAACTCTCAGAAGATGAATCCAGCAGCTTCCTGCGATTGGGGTGAGAGAAGTGTTGATGTCTTTGACATTGTGAGTAAAATTGGAGAAGGTACATATGGAGAGGTGTACAAAGCAAAGGACAAGGATACTGGTAAGTACTTTGGAAATGTATTACTATCAAAGAGTTTGTTTAATTATTGTGTTACAAAATAATTTGAAAATATAACTGAAGAACATTTTCTTTCACAGGTAAATTGGTAGCATTAAAGAGAGTTCGGCTTGAACATGAAAAGGAAGGATTTCCAATTACTGCCGTACGTGAAATCAAAATTTTGCGTCAACTCAATCATGTAAATGTTGTCAACCTCATCGAGATTGTCACCAACAAGAAGGATGCTCAGGACTTTAAGCAAGAAAAAGGAACAGGTACACATTTTCAATCATCAGACCAGGGTATTTTGTTCCTTTACATTAGGTGATATTGTGTAAATGCTATGTTTTAACCCAATGTGCTGTACGATTGTTCCAGGTTCATTTTACCTTGTGTTCGAGTACATGGACCATGACTTAATGGGAGTCATAGAATCTGGCTTCGTCAACTTCAAGGAAGAGCATGTAGCGTCGTTCATTAAGCAGCTTCTAGACGGTCTCAATTATTGTCACAAAAAGAACTTCCTTCATAGAGACATAAAATGCTCAAATATTCTGCTCAATAATCTGTAAGTGTTATGATGCTAGTTATCCTTGTTCACATAATAACTGATTTCTGTGTTGCCGCAAATTGTTGGGAAGCTTTGTAACACAAAAAATTCCCCAAAACAGTATGTTCATCAGCGGATAATAGCGCCAGCAACTGAAACTAAAATGTATCACATCGATTTGAGTACAAACTAAACTAAACTTTCTAATTTTGTCACACTTTACAGAGGCCAAATAAAGCTGGGCGATTTTGGGTTAGCCCGCCTCTATCAATCCGACGATAAAGAACGCCCTTACACCAACAAAGTAATCACACTTTGGTACAGACCCCCCGAATTACTTCTTGGTGAGGAAAGATACGGTCCAGCTATTGATGTTTGGAGCTGTGGGTAAGTGAAAAAATGTTGACGTCTGTGAATCCAAAGATATGACGTGACAATTAATATCAACTTGTATTGTAAGTAATGATGCATAATTAATATTACAGATGCATTTTGGGAGAATTCTTCACGAAAAAGCCGATATTTCAAGCAAATCAAGAGATGGCACAATTAGAACTGATCAGCAAGACATGCGGCACACCATGTCCAGCAGTATGGCCTGACGTAATCAAGTTGCCACTTTTTCACACTATGAAGCTGAAAAAGCAGTACAGACGGAGGCTGCGAGAAGAATTTTCGTTGTAAGTATTAGTCCCAAAAGTGTAATTCAGGTTATCACTGCACAAGGAAACGGGGAATTTGGGTGCTCATTTATCCAGACAGGGAAAACACAAGAAATTTACTAAAAATGTTAAAAGGTTGTTTTACATGGTGAATTTAAATCCAACACAGACATTTTTGAAGTTTTAAAATTTAAAGGTTGTGGGAAGATGTTTCTGTGATCTTTTGACTTTTTTAGTAAATTTTGAGAAGGTGACTAGTAGTATATCTCTTTGTGGTGGTAGTAGAATAAATGTTATGTTAATGCTGAAAAACATAGTGAAAAAGTTGAGAACACAAATTGTATCTTGATTGGAGTTTGGCAACCCTGTACTGCCAAACTCTTGTACCAAGTTGAATGCAGGTTGATTAAGCTTTGCTGGGGAGGATGGTTTAACACCTCTTTACGATCGTATGACTATAACAATAGCTTATTTGCTTATTGTGTACAATTCTCTTCACTTGGACGTGAATTTACCTTTTTGACTGTAATTTTTGTCTCGGGTTGCAGTCTCAATCTTTTTCGTTTTAGCCTACCACGGTTAGCTTTGGATCTAATGGATTCAATGCTGGAGCTGGATCCTAGCAAGAGATGTACTGCTGAGCAGGCTCTCTGTTCTCCCTGGTTGTGCAACATCGAACCACACAAGATATTGCCACCAGAGTAAGTGCTTTGCAATGTATTGTAACGTGAGAATGCCATTTGTTCACCAAATGTTATATGTTTTTCTGGTCCATATCTTTTCACCAATATTTAGAGTATTGTGAGCTCACAAGACTTTAATCAGCTGCATCGAAATCGGAAATGCGGAAGTGGCCCTCAGTAATCTCCATCTCCTGTCGAAGAGATTTTTAATTTTAAAGCAATGGTTGGTCGAGACGTTAAAATTATTTCAGAGCGACAACCTTCATTTCAGCATTTCAGGACTTGCACTAAGTAAATTTTCCATGATACAAGAGGTATATTCAAAAGTTGCTTTAATTTTCAGTTTGCCCAGAGATCAGGATTGCCACGAATTGTGGAGTAAGAAGAGAAAGAAAACCATGAGAGAAGCTGCATCAAAAGCAGGACAAGGAGACTCTTCTCTCCAAAGTTCCCAAAGCACGGCGAATGTCATTTCAAAGGCAGCACCGAAGCCGTCTTCGGGATACATTTCAGTCAGTGATGTATTTGGTCAAAGGTCCCAGTCTATGACAGATATGTCAAAAACTCAATCCGTTAATCGGACTACGCCTACTGACCTTGCTAAGAACAAGACGTTGCCCAATAAAAGTGTAACAAATAAAGATTCGGAAGTGTCTTCTGGACTCGAAGTAGGAGCAACAGGCGTTGAAGGTAAAACTAACGAAGTGAGAGTTGAAGGTAAAGTAGCAGAAAATTTAGCCGGCCTTACTCAATTACTGCTACAAAACAAGACCCCGTTCACTCTGTTACAGTTATCAGAAATATTGAATGTGCCTGTTGATAGCTCGACACAAGCACTGTTGGAGAAATTGAATATGCTGTTAAAGGGCAAACCAGGACTAGAAAAAGACACGAAAGACAGCAGTGCTGGGGTTAAGAAAGCTCTCGCTGAACTATTGAGTAAACGTCATGGTGTGTCGGTGAAGCTTGAAAGTGGTCACACTAATTCTGGTGGTGCTAGTGCACAATCTGATCTCCCAGCCCGTAGGTACACGCAACAATCTTCCTTCAATGCCACTGCTATGTCAATATCGGGAGAATCGAACAATTCTGTAGGGGGTGTTGACGAGAATAGTGGAAACGTGATTCAACACGCAAAACCACGGGAATCAAGTGAACACAAAGCACATCGTCGGGTAAGTGGACATAAGGACCCGTTAGGTCTACAGGAACCGTTATCTGCAAAAGCTAAAGTGCAAAATTATTTAGAACGATTTGACCAAGATGCACAGGGGTCAGCTAGTGCCAGTGGATTCAAGCCGTACAGTCAAACGCAGTGGAAATAGTGACGCAGGACGTTAGGAAATGCAGATTACCTATTGCACAATTTGGAACAAAGTGATATTGTACCCCAGACAAAGCGATAATGGTGATGGGTAGTGAATTGTGGTTGAATATGCGTGACCTATTTAATTATGAGGAAATTTCAAATGTACAGTGTATTTAAAAATGTATTGTGTAGCTATATGCTTTGTTAACACTTGACATATAAGTTGTATATACTTAACGATTGAACAGACTTAATTTTTGTCACAAACTTAACATGAAAATACACGGGTTGTTTTTGGAGTTAAATTAAAGTGGAACATTTTGATTTGGAGAGACGAAATAGAAATACTGTGTATTTTCAGCTTGTGTATCAAGTATTGGAATGATAGTGAAAAACGGTATATTTGTTGGAGTGAACCGTCGTCTTCCATCTAAAATATCATCGGTTGAACCCCAAAGGTAGCGACCGTTTCAACAAAGTCGTTTTTAGTTTGATGTTGAAAACCTTGAAACATTTGGGACATTTCTCGACAGAAATTTGGCGACGTATTTTCACGAAACAGAATATTAGTAACGTTGATACATTCGTTTATATTTGGAAGAGATGAGTAATGGTCAAACTGAATCTAGTTCAATTGGCTTCAGTTGTTCGGCTGACAGTAATATCAGGTATATACTTGGGATTCTTGACGAAAAGACGTAATATCTGCCGACGGGTTTTAGGCCATTCATGAAAAAATATTTTAGGTTGTCAGTTTTTTCGAGTTATTATTAAAGTTCAATGTGATGTCGAGTTGTATGGCCTGAACATATTGTTAATAATATTACTTTGAAAAAAATTTGAAACTTCTGTTTTCATAAAAGGAAAAAATCTGAAATGAACTGTAAATTTATTTTGTTTATTTGGTATGTCTTGTTTGAATGCTTGTTTAATGTGCTACCGACATTAACATGTCGAAGACAAAATTTAAATGAATGCTTTGTGGTTTAATTGAAACTGTATCCATAATCGGAAGTAAAATTGTTGTAAGCAACAAATACTGTTTTTACTTTTGATAAACGATGAGGAAAGAGACCGGCATGATCTTTGATGAGGAGCCCTTGAAGGACCATCAACTAGAAGCTTAACGAATAAATTTTACCCAGTGCCAAAGTTTACTTGCGACAAGTAACGCAGAAACATACAATAACTTGGGTAAATTCGGGGGACAAAACTTGTCAGAATTTTTTTTATTGTGACAATGTACATCGTAAAGCAACAAAGAGTGCACAGTATATTTGAAGAAATAAATTTCTTGAATGTAAACTTAAATTCATTATTTGCATGAAGAAACGTCGTGGAAGGAATACTTTCTTCTTTGTTACATTATACACATGCCTCATGATGCGCTAAATAATAAAATTCCATCGTAAAAAATAAGCCATGTACTTTGTACTTGATTTTAAAATGGTAGAGCCACAAACATCCACATAAAATGCATTTATACGTGTATCCGTACATAATAAGTGCAAGTTAAAACGCTTGCTGCATTAGATTTGTAAATTCAATGGGTACTTGGGCAAAAATTCCGTATCATGTTGTAAAATTGGAGTGTTCAGTCAATGGCACTGGTTTCATTCCCGCCCAGGGGTCTTCGACCATAGATGGACTATAATACTGCGAAATATCGTCACTACCACCCGGGTTGCAATCAACATTGCCCTAAAAACCAGAAAATGTTCAGTAGATCCAATTTGATCAAAAATATTTGTATTTTATTCCCATCTCTAATGGAATGGGGGAAAATTTTGTGATAAACTTTTTAGTCTACACAGTAATAAGGGTAGTTTTCTCAAAATCATATTGCTAAATAATTACCCCGTGTCTCCCGCCTCTTCCTCTGTATGGCCCACTATCTCGTCTTGGGCTTGGTGTCCACTGAGGGCGGTGGCCTTCAGGCAATCTGGGTTGCCAAGGGCGGCCGTGGAATCTTTCCCCCTGTGGACTTGGTCCCCGTGGGCTGGGTCCCCTTGGACTCGGTCCACCGTAATGGGGAATATACTGCTGGTGAAATCTTGGCCGTGGAGATCTTTGGAATCTAGGTTGTTGCGAGCGATACATTGGTGGCGTATTTCCACGCTGATGCGGGAAACCTTGATCGTAAGGATTTGGCGGAAATCCTCCGGAGGCCATAATGAGGTCTATTTTAGTCTTCTTGTAGGAATTCAACAATGTAATAAATTGTTACAACTTAACACAATGTAGAAAGCATAACAATCACAAACCAGTCTCAATAACAATCTAACAAAATTAGATGTACAGTTGCAAATCCAGGGGGTTGTCAGTTTCGCGTAGGAACAAGAAATAGTTCCTTCGAATAATCCTGGATAAATGCTTGATATTGTATGCAAAATGGGCTCAGTCATTGAAGTTCAGTTCTGTCAAGAAATATTACATATTAAATTGTAAAATAGTCAATGTATATGTGTATATTTTAATGGTATAAACAGGTGGATGGATATAGGTGTGCAAAAACCTGGTTCTCTGATGTTGAGGGCCATGAAAAAGCCCAAAAATCAAAATTTTTGCAGATAAATATGAAAACAGTGAAAGAATTACTTATTATTCTACAGGCTAATCCTTGGAACAAATACTCACTTTTTCAGGCAAAAAGTGACACATTTGAAGCAACTTGATTTTACACTGGTTTACATTAACTACATTGTAAAGCTGAGAAAAAGTAGTTCTGACTGGCCCGGGACATAGGATACGAGCTGACCACCCCCCGGAGTAATCGCGAATTTTCTATGGGCCTCTTCACTCAACGAAAGAATATCACGTAGTGCGCGATGCAATTTAGTTTGCACTCTTGGATTGTTTAGGGAAAATTAGATATATCACCATCTATTCTAAGTTCTGAGTAGCAAGTTGTGAATTTATTAACTTTAAAGTATTGAATTCAAAAAATAAAACAATTTTACACACAAGTTGGTCCTTGCGCCAAAGCTTCACAGGCTCTGCAGCAACCCGCGTAGGTGTGTCTTGGTTCTACATTTTCCCGACTGCAATTGTTTTTCACTTCAACCTATGTCATCAATATTCCCCTAATACTGATTCTGTTCAGTTACCTTTTCAGCGCACGTAGGCTCATTCCGCCTTCAATCTCAAGGTGTGATAATGGTAAATGTGGGTATTACATGGCCCAAATAGTCAAAGGTACTGAGGCTAGGAGAAGTGTGAGCAATGAGAATTCTACCAGTATCTGCAAATGTATATTCTTGGAAACCATTTCTTGAATGTCCATACCAGATAAGAATACAGCTTCTGTACAATCTTTACTGAACAAGCTCTCCAGATTGCAAGGCACAAACACTTACAATGTAGTCCAATCTCAAATGTGCAGAGGGATCATTAGATCACCCTGGGATATGTAGTTGTAGACAGCTGTAGTCTCACTGCTTGGTATAGTTTATACCACTATCAAGTGATAGGTTGTTACTGATTGATAATATACACTTGAGATATATGTATGGGAAAGGGTAAACGCGTCCTCGTACTCGTTACTCATACCGTGTGACCTGCTTCGTGAATCTGCCATAATGAGAGGGCGCATATCTTCACCCGAGGGGATTTTATTAAGCGGAGTAATACTTAACAGGAATAAATGCGCGCGCATCTTCCTTCGTCCATTTTGACAGCCGGCAGTTGGGTGGACAGACCGCGTGGTTGGAATTTTTAACTGTGAAACTGAAGCTAACACAAATTCTCAGAGTAACCATGGCTAACCCCAAGGTTTTCTTTGACATCACTCTAGGAGGTAATCCGGCTGGCAGGATTATTATGGAGGTAATTAAAACATTTTTTGGGATGGGTCTTAAAATTCAAAATGCCGGCACGCACCCAAAATGGTGAGAGCACGCGGGATCCAGGAAGAAAACATGGAAATCACCACTAGTTGTTGCTGTAATGAAATGCATTTGTATCTTGGTATGAGAAACAAAAAAATTGAAAATATGAAGGGACTGCATGCCATATTGTTTTAAGGTCTACTTCAAGGAGTTGATCGTTTTAGATCTAGAGTCTACATTCCTCAAGGGTATATCTTAAATTCAAAGCAAGTATTGACTCGAAAACACTGGAGATCAAGCTACAACTTCAAATGTACAAGATCCACCTTCGTCCGTTTATATAACTTAATCCGCTACATACGAATCAAATACATAGCACTGAAAGTCTTGTCACAAATTGGAATTTTGAGATCTCAAATTACTGTATATTTGTGACTAGGGGTAAATGGCCAAACTACCGACTTTAGGTTGGCACTGTACCGAACAGCTTGATCACACTAAAAGATTAAAACCTTGTGAAAACCCCATAAGTAAAATAAGAAAGTTTTGGAATTGGAACAGGAGTTTCAATGTTCGATAGTTATCGCAAACAGGCGACGAAGACATGGGCAATTTGTTGGGGTAAACAAATTTTCAAATTGCAATCGAATAGAATGTACCGGTACAGGAAGATAATTTATTGTAGCTGCGTGCGGATGTGGTGCCAAAGACAGCAGAGAACTTCCGAGCCCTGTGTACTGGAGAGAAGGGCTTCGGTTATAAAGGATCCTCCTTCCACAGGGTAATCCCCAACTTCATGTGTCAGGGTGGTGACTTCACCAACCACAATGGTACTGGTGGCAAGAGCATCTACGGAAACAAATTCCAAGATGAGAACTTCCAGTTGAAGCACACTGGACCTGGTAAGTTACGAGTTGTGATAAATGTGGGTTTTTTAGGGGGGGGGCGGGTGTCAATTTGAGCCATGTTGAAATGCAGACGAAAATATGGTAGTAACAACTACGATATTTTTTTTAGGTATCTTGTCCATGGCCAACGCAGGACCCAACACCAACGGTTCGCAATTCTTCTTGTGCACCGTCAAGACCGAATGGTGAGTGTGAAATGTACTAACAAATTTTATAGGTGACATTTGAAATCGGTTTATTGAAATGGAGCCAAAATATATACAAAGTATTGCTTGCTGATCGGAACTTCATGGATTTTCAGGTTGGATGGTAAACACGTTGTATTCGGCAGTGTTGTTGAGGGTATGGACGTGGTCAAGAAGGTCGAAGCTGTCGGATCACAGAGCGGAAAGACCAGCGCACAGGTCATTATCGCTGACTGTGGGCAGTTGTAATGAAGGAGGGGTGATATTAAAATATACCCTTCAATTTTAGAATTCAGGCCATTATATCATGTATTTCTACACACGAACACAGCAGTTAAGAAAAAGGAACGGTTTTAGAAAAGTAATCATTTTTTGTTTATTTTTCTTTTCCACTTAGTTAGTCTGATTGATAATATTTATCAGTAATTATGTGCCGTGTTTATAATTGTGTAATTTTTTACACTGAAATCATGAAACTGGAAAATGTAAATTCAATAATAACCTAAAGACCGATAGAAACAATTTTTGAATTAATTAATCATAAAAGACAATGTGGTTTCCTCTGTCGATCATTCCGGGAAAAAGAAGTACATGTATAGTCATGTTGATAACTGTCTTGTCCTTCATTACCGTTCGATGATGTTTGCCAGATATATTTTTGTGCTTAATATTAAAATCTGTTTTGTTATTATTAAGTAGAAATTTGGAATCAACCAATCGTGTTCATTTCCTAAACTTGTCGCTGCGAGTAATGTAAATCGTTTCCTCGTTTTGTAGTTTTTGGGCAGATATTTTAAAATTTTATTCGGTCACGGACATCGATCGAACTGATGCAAAATTTATTTGACATCAGGTTTATAACGACGAAAATGTAAACAGAAATTTCTTTGGCGTAAGAAATACACGATTATTTTGTCTTGTGTGATTCCTCGTCTTTTCACATAGTAATAAATTTTTTTCTACTGAAAATACTGGCGTTTTGAAATGGTTACTTTTCCTATTTATTACACTGTAACAATGCGAAGTGGGAAGTGTTGAAAGGATTAAATCTTCCCGTTTAAAAAAAAGGACGTGAATGGCTACTGGTTATCAAGTAGCCGAAGAGCAGGAAGTAGACTCCGTATTCATATTCATTCAGATCAGATTTAGAATTTACCAGAATTTTGAATTTGAATGACCACTTAAAACGACACTGGTAAATCAGGGGTTCGTGGTAAACGGAACTTTAAATCTCGTGAGCCGAGTGCTCATTGAAACAGTAATGATGGATCTACATTGCAGGCAATTCTTTTCCTACTTTGAATGTGAAAATTCAGCTAATTAGACCAGACTTTTCAAAAAATACATTCTGTGGGATTTTAAGGGGGTCCCAATAATAGCCTTTTGAAACTCCAAAATGCTTAATTTTCCCGGTTTCCTGGCAATTGAAAATTTTGAAATGGTGGTCTAAAACATCTATAAAATGCTTAAATCTTACTTCTCGTGAGTAGGGAAAAATAGCTTCTTTTCAACGTTAAAAAAAAAGAGATTGTTAAATGGCTGAAACATTAAAAACCTCGAAACCGCATACCCTCACTCCTCGTCAAGACAAAGTTGATTTCCACAAATGTGGAAAGTAGAAACTACTGTCGAAGAATAAATTTGCTTTAGTTACATGTAACTCAATCCTCTCAATTTTGCTGGTACACTGCGGCGTGCAATTGACAAAAATAGGCAAATGTTTTGTACTTGGTGTTTTTTCACTGGCTCCATTGTCAATTTTACTGATAATGCTGCGGCGTGCCATTGACAAATATGACAATAGCAATCGAGTTTTTCCGCAATTGGCTTTAAATTCTATAGATTCTGTAGAATCTACAAGAGAACTTAAAAAATCCAGTAGCAAAATGTTACCCCAGCAGGATTGGAACACAGGCACCTCTGACTTTCAAGTTCTGCATGCTA
>JBCAUG010216061.1:0-19068 GCA_038406175.1 Haplosyllis leylae | reverse complement strand
TTAAGAAATTTAAAGAAATAGTACCAGGAAAAGTGGGAGAATGCATATTTGACAGTTAAAAATGCAAGAGCTTCCAGAGCCCGCCATAGGGCCCTGGACCCCGGCCAATATTGGCTCACTTTGCTCACCCGACTTCACTTCGCTACATCGGCAAAATTTTGGGAAAAAAATTTTTGGCCCCCCCTGTCCCAATCCTGGATCCGCTACTGCTAACACACTTTTCCTTTGACAAAGCAAATTAGAAACTTAAACCCAAATTAACTGGAGCTGCAAACTTGTCCTTGGCCTAATTAATTGGGGACGGGTGTTGTTGATTTGTGATTTGTCAAACACCACGGAAATGCCCCACACAAGTACAAAAGATATATTCTGTCTCTCAATAATGTCAACAGAGAATTAGTTGTTTGAGATTTTTCTCAGTTTGCCATTGACCAAAATATTTAAGAGAGTAAATTTGAAAATTTTAGTGCTATAATTTCCATAATTTATCCCATTAGGTAAACCATGGTTGCAAATGAACGGAAATTTCTACACATACAAATTCATGTTATCTAACACCTGGTGTCTGTGACCAACAAAATGGAAGATTAGATAGATCTAAATTCCTTTCATAGAATAGAACATTTTACTTTTATGCCTCATTTTAGGAAGTAAGGTTTTCTCATGAAGAGAACTTTGTGGTACTCAGCATCAAACGATAGAACGGTTAATGGTAACATTTCCGTCTTGCTGTTAAATGTTTTTGAAATCCTTCGAAGCAAATGCATAAAAAGGTTTCTAAGTGTTTGATATCGAAGACTTTTCTATTTATGAATAAGTATAATATAGCAAAAATGTTGTCTTCAGTACTTTGGATCTGATCCAGTAATATCCGGGTTGTTATCTTTCACTCTACCGCTCTGTCCTTCACCCTGTGACTTTTAAGTCCCTTGTCCCTTGTCAATTGATGCAATAACTAGAGCCAGTTTAAAGACCATACAACATTAATAACTTCTTCTAACTTGTGGAAAACTCAAATGTTTGAGAGAGAAACCGAAAATCAAATTGATTCTCAGCCAACAAAGTGACACTAATGTATTTTTCCTAAAGGAAGATCTTCAGGTATGATTTCTTGAATTACATTTATCGATTGTGGGACTATGAAATGCAAACTTTTCAAGTACAAATATCAGTATATCTGAATGAAAAGAGATGTCTAAACTTTTTGTCATTTCTTAAAATCTAGTTCATCTAAATTAGACGAAAAACCATTATATATTGTAAATAGTTAGTTGCTGTTTCCAGGCAAAGATGTAAAATATGTTTTTGAACAAAGAAAAACTCGAAGTTGGTGACTGCTAATTAGAAATAGATCACATTACAATTATTATTGTAATAATGCATATTCGACAATACTTTTGTACGTCTCACACTACACTTGACGTAGATTCTATTGTGTTTTCAGTGAATTATTTTCCTCGAACTCACTACTTGGCTATCCATTCATAGTGTGCAATGAAGCAAATCTCGACCTGTTCCTCTCCCTTGAACAGAAGATTGTAGTCAGTGCATGAAATACAACACAATAAAATGTTATAAATAGATCAACATGATACTCGTAGATCTCTGCGATCCAGAATTATCCTCATGAAACGGTCTTTTTGAAAAGATTTATAGATATTGATCGCTAGGAATCTGAGTTAAATTATACGTGTTTGTGTGACCCTTCAAACTTTTCTTGCTGGTCAAAATGTGATGATACTATCACTGTTAAGTAACCACAGCTAACAACTGTGATAGCAAATAGCAGTCTAGTTTCTTTCCAAAACATAATTCAGTACTACAAACAAATAATTCGAGACACGTTTCAGCACTAAAAACACAAAAACAACGTGTAACAATACACACAGTGTCAGTATATTTTCTTCAACAACTGGGAAGAACGTCGGGGGAAAGTAGAATATCGTATTTCAATGGTATTAAACAAAGCATGAGAACTCCAAATGTTATGTAACGCTTTTAGTCTTCAATGTTCCGAGGTACAAAGGATGCTACCGTGAAAACAATGTAAGATATTCTTTACCAGCTCCAGTCTTGTGTGAGACAAACTTAGTAAACTAAAACAAGAATCCTACACCTTAATCGACTTGTTTTGAGGATCAGTCACTGCGAAGGTGATGCTTTTAATTCTAACACTTTGTCATTTATTACCGAGCATCTACGTAGGTACGAGGGAAGTATTGTTTTCAGACGTGTCTGTCCTTCTGTTCACAGGGCTGGGGGTGAGAGAGCAGGTCCTCTCCCGGAAGGTCTTGTCCAGGGGGAGAGGGGAGGGAAGTGCATCCTGTCCAGGCCCTGTCCGCGGGAGTACCCAACCCTCCCCTAGACCTAGCTGGGGAAGGGGAGGGAGAGTGTAAGGGGAGTGGGTGGGTCACCTTGTCTAGCTACCCACCCCTTTCTTACCCTCCCTGTCCCTAGACCACACCTAGCCCAGGGGAGGAGACTGTACCTGGCCAGGGTACCTACCCCTTCCCCTACCCCTCCCCAGCAAGCTCTGGTCTAGCTCGGGGTCTGCGATCGGTATTGCCTCGGGAGACTGTCTTGTTTGTATCTTAAAAATTGAAGAAATACTGGAAATAGATATTTTGAAAACATTTTGATAATGTTCAAAATCGTAACCTAGCAACCTCCATAGTAACGGGTTTGGTCAGGCAACCAAGTTCAGCAAACGTGTAACATGACCAGTGAATAAAATGCGAGATCGCATCTGATTGATGTTGCGTAGTGAACAATATTGACCAACGCGTGAGGGTGTGTTAAACACCTATCCTGCTAACCTGTGCGTTGTAGATTAATTTTTGTTAAGGGTATCATTAACAACATATTAAAACATTATTTCCTTCAATATATCATAGTTGGAGTAATCTTTGAAAGAGCTTACTGCCGTAGGATGAAGTGGTCAGGGCTAAGGCTGAATTACCACCCCTCCCCCACCTCCTTCCTCCCTGTGAATATCAGGATAAAAAAATTCTCTTTAAAAATTTTGTAAAATTAATTCATTTGAAGATCACTTACCTCTCGTGATGCACGTGAAGAACATTATCCAGACACAGGTGTAGATATGATTTACGATGTAGCAATACATACTGAACAGAAATCAATTAATTTCCTGCCTCAAAGAAATGTCGACACTGTAAAATACTGTCCACTGGAAAGTTGTCTTTTTTGCACTTTTTTACTTAACTCAAATCCTATCCTTCTTTTCTTCCAGTATAACTGTTTCACATTGGTCACAATGAGAAATATTTTGCCTGCAATTAGAAAACATACCCCGAATAATTACGTGTCAAACAGTATTTGGTGTTGTCACAGTTTCATACGATGAGATGGAACAATAATAATTAGCGCAATTTGGACTATAAATACTCCAAACAGTATCAGTTTGTTTGTTTCGGTTATTTCATATTCTTGCTGAAGCAGGTTCCAAAAGTGCTTGGAATTTCTTTGTTGGTGAATAGTAGTCACCTCATTGGTGTACGGAGGGTTTTTCGTCTAAATTTTTTCCCATGTGAGGCGAAAAACATAATTTTATGAAAGGTTGGTTTGCATGAGGTAAGATTGAAATAAACATCAGAAAACTCTCAACACTCACAGGTGACCTTTGGTGGTTATCTTTGATCAGCTGTCATGTTGTTAAATACCTTAAATAGCAGCCATTACCAAAAATTACTAAAATGGTTGCCATGAATCCACCATTAAACAGACACTTGCAACCAAAATTAAACACCACCACTTGCCATCTTAAATCACTTTGGGTCAATCTTCCACTTGAACATACTGTTGACCATTTTGGATGGTTGCCTGAGCATGCTGTTACCCAGAACAGGCATACTAGTTACACGTTACACCAAATCTAACCCAAACCCTAGGGTGAATCTTACTTTGCTTGGACGAATGTCACCTCACATAAGTTTCAAAGTGAAATTCTTTGGTTCTTGATATTTTGAAGAATTGCCTGTTGTTTATTTCACAGATGAACACTCGAAAACACTATTCTACTTTTAAAACATATCAAAACAAACTTTCGCTATTAATTTGTTTTACAAAGAAATGTCCTTTACCAGTGAGACATCTACAACTGAGAAACATGCATAGTATAGAAGTGAAACAAAGAATATCAAATTCTTTTGATACAATGTTTGTTCTCTATTCAAAATAACTGGTAACAGTCAAAACATATTGAGGAAGATTCATTTTTATATAAAAGCCATTTAAATGTGGATTGCCTGTCTAATTTATCAATAAACAGTCATTTTTTGAAGTACAGAGTCACAAAAAATATTCATACTTCTATCTTCACATATGCTCACTACCTTTTATGTGGTGATCCAATTAACAACAGTTCTCCATGGAAACTATTCAGACCTGGCCTTAATCTGTCAAATGCCTCAATCTCCATGGAGATCAATGAATCTTTGCACATTTTTAAAGACTCCATCTCCAGAGGAATTTTAGAACTAACAAACGTGTCGAAATCTTGAATTGCACATTCGGGTTTGTCACGATAGACAGATCTCACAGATCTGTCAGATCTGACAAAAATTAAATGCAATTTTTAAGAATAATTACAACTTAGAATTTAAATCTAAGGATTATTTAATATTTCCAGTACTTGCTAGATTGTGGGTACATTGTCAAATAATTAACACAAACAACAACAAGGAGTAGAAATCCACTTAAAGATCTGTCAGAAATACGTATCGTGAAAAACTAGATTGTTGACAGAGGAGAAAATATACAAAACAAAAATCAGCTTCAGTGTCAATCTTGTGGGTACATGTCCCGAAATACAAACAAAATGATTATATTACTTCGTGTCCTATGTTTTTTACTCTGGTACATTTGAATGTTATCGTGTGATATATGTTGTAAATTATATCATAAAAATTATGTTTAAAGTGTAGGAAAATGCAGTACACATAAACTGTAAGTATTAGCTCATTCCAACAGTTTTTCCGAGTATCTAACCCATTTATTTTATCTGCAATCAAAACTGTTTAAATCTATCTCACTATTACGTGAATAATAATCAACAATACTGGAGAGTTCCTTTCCAATAAAACCTACAGGAACATAAACATGCCATAATCATGAGCCACCAAAATCTCCTGTACCTGATCACCAAATAACTTCACGAACACAAATGAAAGCCCTTTGTTTAACTTGAAAAGGAACTTTTTGTGTTATCACCTGAAGGAAATCAATCAGGAACCGAAACTAGTTTCCATCTGAGCAAATCTGCATTGATTAAATGGGTTTTAATTAGTATCTAAATATATAAAACTTCGAAGAGAAATTGAAGCATAAATACCATACCAATTCTGAGAGCATTTTTCACAGTCATTGGAACAGATAACAATCCGACATCATTGTTCCTCTCTGATGTAAGAACTTAGAAGCTGCCATATTATTATAATTCAAGACCTTGCCGATTCTGGAACATGGCTATAATCCTACTGATACCTGTTAGTGAAAGTCAGCTTCACTTTTGTAATCAAACAGCTTCTTTCCCCTTTCTCGGCGCGGTCAGCAACATGTTCCTCTCTTATTATAAAAGGATGAAAAATGACTGTAACTCTGCTATGACCACAGAAAACAAACCCCACTGTTAACAAATACGGCGTAAGTTGCTATACAACCAATTGGTTTGCCATTAATCAGGAGATAAATCTCCTCGCTGACCCGGTGGCTAGCGCGTTAACCTCGTGCGATCATTTGGTTTTGAGTCCCAAAAACACTTGGATGCTCCCAATTTGTTAAAAGGTCGGGAATGTACTGTTATATCTGTGACTGGCGCACATAAAAGCACATGTGTGGACTGTCTGAACATGCCCAACCACCATACTTTTATCTCAAATAATAATGAAATAAGGTGAATGAAGTAACAATATGTGTTCCACAAGTTGATGTGCTGAAGCAGAAGTGCCAATACAGCAGTTTCATCACCTGAAGGTCCATCAGTGAGTTGGTCTGGAATCAACAAAGAGTGAAAACAATGAAAAAGTCTACACATACATACATACATACATACATACATACATACATACATCATGTTACCAAAGAGAAGTATGAAAAAAGTGAAAACTCATTTTGTGATATCATCCAGCTCCTTCGCACTTATTGGACTTTCAACAATGTACGACAGTCAATTAACTCCAACTAAGCAAGTGGAATTCGAGATGATGTGATACCAAAGGAAAAATCACCAAAGGGACTTCTGAGGCTATGGCCTGTCAAGGTTTTCCATGAACATTTCCAATCTGAAAAATTGAAAAGCAACCCAAAGATTTTGAAAACCGATCCGATTGGGTCACGTCCTGACTGTTCTTAGTTGTTGAGTGCGTCGAAAAAGAGCAAAAACTGGTCGATCTTGGAATCTGATAGAAGAAAATGTCTCATTTTGTTATCGGGTGGAAATCCCGTGGATGTAGTAAAATGATGCCATTTTCCGCAAACGTTGCGCCATAAACTTACTTTTCGCATTCTATCTATGCTCCATCTACAAATATAATTTGTGGCAAAATCAAAACTGATGGTTTTTCTTTTGATAAGAAAGAGTTTTGTGAATAGTTCTCCAAATGAAACAGAAATCAATTTCCTCTAGTTCAGTCTGGGGCTGATTTCGACTCTAAGGACAAATGGATACTGTTAGAGAAAATTAAAGGTCCATTTTACGTGTAAAATGAGTTTTGTTTTGGCGTGGCGGGAAAGAGCTCGTGTGTTTTAATTACGTCAGGCTTGCATCACTATCATGATGTCACTTTGGTTTAAATTCACTGACAGCAACAGACGCCTAATTTGTAAACAAACCAAATTTTCCGTAATTTACTTACATTGACCATCTTATGGTCAATATATTGTGGTGAATTTAATTCACAAACTACCACAGGATGCCAGGAAAATTTCGTAAGAAAGGAGCAGTTCGAGGACAGCAAGTAAAAAGTGCTGAAGTAAATCGACCTTCAGTTTCAAATTCATTGGCAGTTGGTAGATCTAGACCTACTGGTAGAAGAGTTAAGAGAGATGTTTCGGAATCTCCTGCAAGAGGGAGAAGACCAAACAAAGTGAGGAGGGTGCTTCTGAGGGACAAGAATGATGACAATAACAATGCTATACCTGATCCAGAGCAGCTTAATGTCAAAAATGAGAATCAAGCTGAAATGAATCTGGATCGAGTCCGTGTTAATGTCAATTTACAAGAAGATGCAGAATTCCCTTCTGAAGGGGAATGTTCAGATGATTCAGAAGAGGACGGGGATGAAGTTATTTTGTCCCAAAGAATGGACAAGGAGGTCTCACCTTCTCACTCTCTGTCACAGGATACTAGTGAATTTGAATCACTGAAGGATAACACTGCTTTCCAACATTACATCAAGGATCTGGTTGCGAAGGAGATACAACAAGAGCGCCGAAAGTCGGGACAGGACAAGGAAAAAGTAGCCAGTAAAGGTATTGGGAATTCTCCAGGTAAAGGGGTTAATTTAGTTTAAGTCCCCTTCTGATATGACTTTATATGCCCCAGCTCTGACGAAAAGGAGATTGGGTCCCGCAGTCTTAAATGGGGATGCAAACAAAAAGTCGCCTGGTGTTGCAAAGGATATTACATTTAACACATTGAATGATGATACTCTATCTTCACCAGTAGATATGGCTAAACAAATCTCTAATTTTATTGAAGGTATTAGGATTCAAGAAGATGGACAGAGGCCAGGGACGTCCAGAGAAGGCACGAGTGGAATGAAGAACAGACGTAATGATCCAGAGGAAGAGGTGAGATCCAAAGCTGAAGACCTAATACTGGAAGCGGAGAAATTCAAAGCATCTGTTAATGCACTACCAGGTAAGGAACTAGATTTGTGTACAAGTGATCGTGAGTTTTCAATGGACCCTGATGATCAGTTCTTGCACATTACATGCCATGTAGACCAAAATTTGAGAGAGAAAATTCAAAAGGGAGAATTTGTGGATCTTGAAAAGTTGCTCCCAAAGCCTAAAGCCAGAAATGGACAGAATCCTGATAGACTTGAGATGATTCTGAAAGATGGACATGCTTATTATGTACCTGCAGCTACAGCTAAAATCAACAGTGTACGCAAGTGGGAACAGGCTTTTCGTGTATATGCAGCTATTTACAGTCAAGCCAATCCCCATCGTTCAGCGGAAATTTGGCAATACATACACATAATCAATACTGCAGCTGCATCATTTGTACGGGAGTGTGTTGCTAATTATGATTACACTTTTTGTCATCTAATGGAGTTCTGTCCACAAAGGAGTTGGGCAAAGATCTACTCACAGATGTGGAATCTATCAATGTGTGAAACAATCCCTAGAAATAACCTTGGGCCAAATCCTATCCAAGGTCAGGCTCGCTGGTCTGGACAAGGCTCTAATGCTAACAATGCAAATCAAAGTAATTCAAACCCTCAAACAGGGCAGAAGGGGAAGCCTAATTATTGCTGGAATTTCAACAGAGGTCAGCGTTGCAAAGATGGGGATAGATGTAGGTTTGTGAACAGGTGTTCATACTGTGATGCAGCAAGTCATGGTAGACATGCGTGCTCGAAGAGACAAACAAGTATGCGCAAATGATACTACAATATGTCACACGACATATAAGCTGAAATGTACAGCATTACAATTGAACATAGAGTTTAGTTACTGTATACACAATGCAATTTAATTAACATATTTAGTTTGTTGTCATTTAATTATTTCAGTGGAACCTCTATACTACATAAACACGAATCTATCAGATGTGGTAACACCAGTGGATGCTGATACTCTAAATAATCTCTTGAAGGAGACCCATTATGATAAGGAGGAGGCTAGTTTCGTGGTAAATGGCTTCAGGTTTGGCTTTGATTTAGGATATAGGGGCAGGTCAGTAAACATTCAAAGAAAAGCTCCGAATTTACCTTTCTCAGTAGGAAATCATATTATTCTTTGGAATAAAATAATGAAAGAAGTAAAGCTGGGGAGGTATGCTGGACCTTTTGAAAAGGTACCTTTTCGAGATTTCATACAATCTCCAGTCGGCCTGGTACCCAAGGATGATGGTAAGGATATGAGGTTAATTTTTCACCTATCGTTTCTGCGCAATGGGAATTCTGTAAATTCAGGGACACCACAGGACTTATGTTCTGTGGACTACCCTGATTTTGCACAGGCCGTAATGAGGTGTATTCAGGAAGGAAAATCGTGCTCTATTGCAAAATCGGACATGTCCAGCACATTCAGGAATTTAGGAATATCCCCGGAATTCTGGAAATTCCTCATTTTGAAGGCAACAAGTCCTTTTGATAAAAAGATTTACTACTTTGTCGATAAATGTTTACCCTTTGGGGCATCAATTTCCTGTGCCCATTTTCAGAGGGTATCCAATGCAATAGCACATATAGTATTTATCAAATCCTGGAGAAAAATTCCGGTCAACTATTTAGATGACTATTTTTTCGCTAGTTTCTTCAAGTATTGTTGTGACCAACAGGTGAGATTGTTCCTGGACATCTGTGATGCTATTAAATTTCCAGTATCGCTGGAAAAGACATTCTGGGGTTGCACCAGATTGGTCTTTCTGGGACTTCTTATTGACACAGTGCAGCAGATAATCTGCATCCCGGTAGAAAAGGTAGAAAGAGCTATTACTTTGATGAAACTGATGCTTGGAAAGAGGACGATCACGATAAGCTTCTTGCAGAAGTTATGTGGATTCTTGAACTTTTTGTGTCGTTGCATCATCCCAGGTAGAACCTTTTTGAGAAAGTTCTATGACAAATTCAGTAACACTAGGTTGAAACATTACCACCACATAAATGTAGACAAGGAACTCAAGGAGGACTTAGGAATGTGGTTGAAGTTTTTGGAGAATCTGATCATTTACTGTCAACCCTTCTTAGATTTTGAAACAACACTAGTGGCAGATGTGCTCAATTGGTATACAGATGCTTCAGGTAGCATAGGATGTGGAGGTATATGGAATCAAAATTGGTTCCAACTACAGTGGCCTGAATCATTCTTGTTAGACGGACCGAGCATTGAGTTCTTAGAATTGTACGCAGTGACTGTTTCAATATTCTTATGGCTTGATCAGTTCTGTAATAAAAGGATAGTTCTTTTCTGTGACAATGAGACCGTGGTCAAAATTTTGACAAAGAATACATCCAAGTGTAAGAATTGTATGGTCTTAGTTCGTATGATAGTCCTCAAATCGATGGAATGCAATACGTGAATGTTTGCCAGACACGTAAAATCAAAAGAGAACAACCTTTCAGATGCTCTGAGTAGGTACCAGATGGAGCGTTTCTATAAAGATTTGGAGAAAGAGGGACGAACAGTGAATCATTTACCTGATGTCATACCGGCTGAGCTTTCTTTGAGCAGGGTGTGGAAGAAGTTACCTAATTAATTAATGGCTGATTATTATTGTTTGTAGGTGGAGTGAGATGGAACAAAGTGAATAAATCATCCAATTCATCCTCATCTACTTCTAAATTATCTGCCAATTATATGGAACAGGTGGTACAGAAGCTAAAACTGAGACGTGTGAGGAGTACCACATCACAAGCCTATTTCAACATCTGGAGGGGTTTCAACAAATTTATAATTCAACTTGACAAGAGACCTCCTTCTTGGGAGGATAGAATAATGCTCTATTGTGGTTACTTGATTGATTCAGGATGCCAATCAAGCACAGTAGCATCGTATGTGTCTGCTATTAAAAGTGTGCTCTTTGATGATGGGTATGTAGTGAATAATGACAAACTGTTATTAGGATCACTCATTAGAGCATGTAGAATACATAATGACACAGTTAAATGTAGATTTCCAATCAGTAGAAATCTTTTAGAAGTATTGTTATTTGAATTACAACGAGTGTTTCCTACCCAGGTCTACTTGCAGATCATGTATAAGTCTATCTTTAGCCTGGCATATTACGGTTTAATGAGGATAGGGGAACTTACATTAGGACAGCACATGATAAAGGTGAAGGACATGCATGTGGGGATTACAAAGGACAAAATTTTAGTAATGTTATATACTTCTAAAACACATGGGAGGAAAGATCCACCCCAAGAAATTAAAATCTCTGCAGACTCTGATGGCAGGCTAACAGTGGATATCCATTTCTGCCCATTTGAAATTTTGAGACAATTCATAGCCATGAGGGGAGGTTATGATGATGATCATGAATATTTCTTCATATTCCAGGATCGACAACCGGTAGCTCCATACCATGTCCGTTCGTGTTTGAGACTATGTTTGAATCATCTGGGACTGAATGGAGAACTTTATGACACCCATTCCTTCTGTGTGGGAAGATCGGTTGATATGTTGAAAATGAATTTTTCACTGGCTCAAATCAAGGTCGCCAGCAGATGGAAATCCAGTGTTGTCTACAAGTATTTGAGTAAATTTTAACTATAATAAATTTTCTTCTACTACTTATAATTCCAGTGTCAGTGCCAGCATATGAAAAACTTTGGATCATAGGTGATAATTTTATGGCTGCAAGTTTTGCTCAACATTTCCAGAATGCATACAATACTCGCAAAAACTGTGATACATTAGAGCTCACTATGACGTATCTGGATTCTGCATGGGTCGCATCAACAATATGGTGAATAACGTAGTGGGGAGAATGATCAACCATCTGATTAAAGCAATCAATGATTATGTGTTGCTTCCCCGTGCGATCATAATGGTCCTTGAAGATGATTTAATTACAGATTTAAACCATAGGAAACCAGGTATGACTGTCCTCAGTGGCAGAATCCTGGAGTACTTAGTGAATCAGGTACATCGTTTGCTCACTGCACATAAGGAGAAATTGCCATCCAAATCAAGAAAATTCAAGTATCCAACAGTTCTTTGGGCTTTACTGGTGTAACATAAGGATTTGGGATAAGGTAATGAATATCGTGAAAAGATCAACAAATCACTCTGCAGTGTGGTTGATCTATTCAGGGAGATGCAAATTTTGAAGATTCAACAACCCTGGGATACAAAAGATACGTCACTGTTCATAAGCACAGGCGATTCAACAGTAAAGGATTCACCACCTACTGGCAATCCATCAATGAAGCATTCCACTCATGGGATAAGGAGCAGATGAATATGCTGCATAGGACCCCCAAAGGAGGAACTGGCAACTCTATGGGACCCAGGCCTAACCATCACCGTGAGAAGAGCTACTTTGATCGGTATCACTGGAACTCAAAAGATATGAGGTATCGCCTTCCCCCAGTGCCTAAATAACTAAATTTTCGTTTGGGATTGGTGAAAGTGACTGGAAAACATCGGTGAATATGACAAGGATTGGTGATAGCAAGAATATAGCAAGAATGCCTGGAGAACGTAATGGTTCAAAGAGAAATGGAGTAGAAGAGGCCGTTCATTATTATAGTATGAGGCTGTTCATACGAGAAATTTTGTCAAGTGTTTGTATGAGGCTGTTCATATGAGGATTTTGTTCAAGTTTGTTTGAGGCTGTTCATACAAAGAAGCATTAATATATAAAATATATAAAATCCATAATCAATTCAGGTGTTACTATAATTGTTAATGCTCTATTTTCCACCCACGTTTCACCAATAGTGGCGTGGTTGCACAAAAATTTAGTGCATATCTGTGATATTTCCATGTCACTGATCTCTGGTTAACCTGTATCTTATCTGCAATTTATTGCTGTTTAGATATATTTTGCATTTGTCTGTTGGTGTGGTGAAATAAACCCAAATATCATATCAATCATGTGTTTGTTCTTGTACCGTAGCCTTTAAGCAAAATGAGAACAAAATCCCGAGTGTTTATTTTGTGAATATGAAATTTCTTATCCTGCTGATGATTAAACAGCTGTTTTCCTGACAGGAGATTGTTCCTTTATATCAGCTTTCTGCAGAATGAGCAACTAGATGGTTTCGAAAAGACTTGGAGAATTACGACTAGCTTCGTGGGACTTTGCCTGTAAGTACATGTAGGAAAGTGAGGATAGGAATTTAGTTAGAGAATCTTTGTGCGTAACATAACACTTCCTAATGGGATTGCTTTTGTTCATTTGTTTTCTCCTCCAGAGTCTACTTAGTTACAATCCTCACAATACAAGGAAATTACCACCCAGCACACATATCTCCTCGGGCAATTCAACAGATGTTTATTTTATATGCCACAGACTTTTCTCTGGAAAGGAAAGCAATTAAGCAGGAGCCATTTAAGACTCTTCAAACCATTGTTGCACTGGCTCTTCAACAAACGTTTTCAGACTGACAAAGACGCCAAGAGCTCACAGGTAGTAAGCTGGGCAATGAATTTTGGTCTTGACATACTGCTGTTGTGATAGGACAGAGTAATGGCATCATAATCCATGACATTATTCATATGGATAAACAACTTTAGGTCAATTTCATCAACTTTACTAACACATGTGAAGTTAAATAGTGCAGTTTGTTAAAGCATGCAATTTAAAAAAGAGAATTTGCCCTGAAATGGAACAAAGACCTTCAGGAATGATGTGGCAAAAAAACAACTTTTCAACTTTTCATGTGATCAGTAGATATTTTTGAAGATTTTGAAGAGGAATCTGACAACTAATATTTTCTCCTGTGTACTGAATTAAACATAAAAAGAAGATATGTCACAAATTGGTTCTGAAATTTATTTTCAATCAATGTGAGACCCATATCTTCTGGCACAAGAGTAGGGAGTTTATCAATGCTCTGCAGAGCCATATGTTTAAATTCCATCATTTGGTTCCATGTCAACAAGCTCCAGGAACCAGTGCTCTACATATGAAATTGAGAAATGTGATAAACTCACAAATGAAAAATATTCTGACTTGATCATTGGAATGTTTCTTCGGAAACACAATGAATAAATAATTTTTAGATAGTTGACTACAACTTTGCCCATACGTAACAAAGGAAGGCATGGTACAAAAATCCTGTAAGAATGCACTGCTTGTGCAAAAATCTTGTCTGCCAATGCAAAAGTCGGAAAAACTAATTTCAGTCACTTTTTCCAGTTTTGCAGGAAATACCTTCCTCAATAATCTTCTAATAGCCACATTGAAGTTGACATATTTGACTTGACAAATGTTTTGGTAATATATAATATATTGCCATTGACTGATGATATGTCCCATTGTAGAGTGTAGAACACATGTGGCTTAACTGCAAATTGCAACTTACCATAACTGAATGATAACCAAACTAGCATGGCTGTGGTATCTGTACAATTGCATTTATTGTGGTAGTACTTCTGGGTATGTTGATTTTGGATTTATATTATCTAACAAATAAGAACCAAGATAATGGTCTAACAAGTACTTAAATAACATATCACAGTACAAATGGTGTCTTGGTATGATCAGTGTAGTGTGACCAGTGTGCAGTTTGGCTCTCTTGGCTCAGTTGGTTAGGAGCATGGTTTCATTTGTGCCATTTCAGCAAGGTTGCTAAGTGAACTGTCAGTTAAGCTGTGACAACTAACTTGGTAGAATTTGATACATGAAATATCAACCATGTCTCTTTCCCGCCATCTTTTGGGATTAGGCCAATAGAAGATGATGTAAAGTATTTGAATATTGGTTCCAAATAGGCATCACAAAGTGCTTTTCCTTCACTTTCATTATGACTTTGTTCCATAGGATCAGTTTATTAGCAACATTTAATCACAAATTCTGAGATGGATACCAAACTTAGAATCTATATCTGATGATATTGTAGACTGAAATTCTCAGTAATACAAAGGACTTTGTTTTGTCCTTAGGGTATCCCGCTTCTATCAACAATTTCCCAGGCACGTTGGGGATGATGACAGATTGTAGGTCAAAATTAGTATAATTCAGTACTGTCTTGCTAAGGGAGTAAAAACAAGATTGAATTGTAATATAAAATCCCAAAACAGCAGTTAAGTAGAAACTCATGCAATCACTGGTTTCATTATTGACATTTTGTAATTATCATGAAACATATATTTAACTTTTATTGCCATCTGTCTCAGTTCTGAGGTTAGCTGAATTCTTCCTTTTTCTGCAATAATTAAATCCATTGTTTAAGCTCTCACAATATTTACACCTATGGTCAAACTTGCACATTGTCTGACTATGTTACAGGTTCTTACAGTGCCTTCAGAAGGTTGATGGCTGAGCATCTAGAATGCAACTGGGCACAATGATGTGGTATTTATTGATGATAGGGGCAGTTTCAATCCTCATAAATTTAAGAAAAATGATGTGGACAATTATTGTTGGAAGTTCCAGTGTATGAGGATTACCGCTACCAAACTTTTCCAAGTAAAACCCATTTTAATTATTTTAAAATGAGTCTTTAGTACAGGAGTTTTGCTATTAATTAACAGCAAAAAAAAATTTAAATAACGTTTACAAAAACGGTGAAAGTATGTAGATCTGTTTCTTGTAAAAAGTCTTTTCGTATTACAGAATGAAAGAAAAGTCTCACCTACTGACCTTTCTGCACGTAATTCTATCATATTGCAAGCAAAAACTTTCCATCATAGAAAGAATAGATGTATTTAATTCCTAGTTTTATAAGCCCTCAAAAAGTACATTGTACATTGTCTTTGAATGGAAATAATTTTTTTTTCTTGATGAAATTATTGTAAAATAAATTTTTCATTGGATTTCCACGCTTCTAGTTTATATACAGATACCCAAGTAGAAGATGAAATAACTTTAAAACTAATGAATAACAAAGTGCTAATGAATAAAAATATCTAGATCAATATTTTTCAGTTTTTGGATGCATATCATAAAATTATTTTGATTAAACAAAAGAAAGATTCTGGACATATTAAAAGGATTCAAGACACGAAATGAGGTTTATGCTGAAGTATGATAAATTGGCGACAAGTAATTAAACCTTTGGAAGATCATTGACAAAAATCTACGACATTGTTTTACTCATAGAAAAGAAAATGTTATTCTTATAAATCAACTGGAGATGATAATTGCATCACAAACAAGTACTGAGAATAAAGTTTGATTTCAGAATTTCTGTCCCTTATTCTGTAAAATACAAACTAATTCAGTTCTATGTCACATCTTTGCAGAGAGAAATCCACTGCCAGAGTTAGCTAAATAATTTGTTTGCAAAGGATCCTGGACCTGTAAACCTATTAGACTTTTTCTGCATTTCACTTTACCAAAACAATGGAACTACTTGACACAGTTAATGAGGTTACTCATTACATTTTTTTCTCTATGGCTAAATCGCATAATTGTCACCCATTGAAGTGGACACATTTCTGATCAATGTAGTTTCTGATCAATGTAATATGCCCCCATCAGGAAAATGGAAATTGATGGCTTCCATGAACATTCCCAAAAAATTCAGGAAAAATCAGTCTTTTAATCAATCATCACCAGAAGGTCCCATGGGTGGGGGGATGAGGCCCCGTGCCCCCCCCATCCCCAGATTTGGAGGCCCCAGTGTACAATTAAACAGCTAAACAACACATTTAAGATTTCTTAATTTTACATTTTTTTTCAAAAAACATTCCAACCTTGCTTCACTTAGCATGCATATTATGTTTCTTTCACATTCTTCTGGTCTTACCCTGCTCTTAAGAAGAAATATGAAATGGTGAGCATACTTCTACATTATATTGACTCAAGTCAAAACCTATTTTGTCTGTAAAGATTTAAGTAAATTATTTTTGCATACACTATTATACAAAAAGGTGTAAGAATTTATAAATATTTTCATGGAAAATTGTTTTGAAATTTCAACATAAAGTGCTGAAGATAATAGGAAAATACATATTTTGAAGTTAAAAATGCAACAGCTTCTGAGGACTGAAGCAGGCCATAGACCCCTGGCTTACAGACTAATGTATCTGGACACTAAACTAAATAAGCAAATAAGACCCTTGATTTTGTCATATTAAGAATAGGAATATTGCATTTGTCAAAATGGTCAGAATATTTTATATTTAAATAGATATTTTGCACCCACACAATGTAAGTTAAAAAATTTGAAGAAAAAGTACCATCAAAAATGGCAGAATGAATATTTGACAACTGAAAATCCAAGAACTTCCAGGGCCCTAAGGCAGACCCTGGACCATGCCAGTATTGGCTTAATTCAATCAACTGGTGTGGCCACCCAAGGGCTGGGTCATAGACCCAGTCCCGAGGGTTACCTTACCTAGACAGCGGTCTGAGTCAACCCTGACAAGCAAACAAGTTGATTGTTCCTATTCTAACATGGCATTTTGCCAATTTTGCCTTTTGTATGAAGACCGGAGTGAGGAGCTTGTCTTCGGCCGACACGTCACTTTCTCTGGGGAGAGATGCTGCTCACTCCGGTCTTCATACAAAAGGCAAAATTGGCAAGGTGCCAAGCGGTCTGGGTTGAAGTCAACCTAGACCAGCTGGTCTTGGTGAGCCGACAAAGACCGTTGCTAAGGTCCCTAGCAACAAGAAACATGGCCACTGGAGTTCAAAATCCTCTTCACTTCGGTGTCTAAAAAGGCAAATTCCAGGGAAACAAGTCAGATCATCTTCATTTTTTTACTCAAAATACATTACATTAATGTCTAATAATTGGCAAAAAATCAAGCCAGTGCTCTTCTTAGTTCTTTGGGAATTTGCCTTTTTAAACACCGAAGCAAAGAGGACTTTGCCCGGTCTAGGTTGACTCAGACAATGTGCTTCAAAAAATCTTGGTCTGGAGCATCAGAGATGCGCCCGCCATGTTAGAATAATGTACAAATGTTTAATGTTTGGTTAAATTAATATACATTTACTTCACACATGATTGTATATAATTAAATTATTGTCATTGTTGCCAAATCATATATTCTATTGTTTATTGCCTGGAGTGGTTGCCAAGAAATAAGTTGAATTCTTTTCAAAGGCAGAATCTCATTGTTTTTAAACTGTCATTGCTTATGAATGAAAAAAAATTCAAAGCATAAGACAATGTTTTGCTTTATTTTCATAAAAACAATTTTATTTAATTTTTTAACAGAAAGAAATTATGCCAGTGTTTAAATTTTTAATAGGTTGTATTTAATTTTTCATTTGCCTATTGGTCTCCCCTGGGAAAGGACCTTGAACCAGAGACTGGGTTACCCTCTCTCCTGCCCCAGGGAAAGGACCTGGGACCAAAGATTAGGGCCCCCGTGGATGGACAAACAAAGTGAAAGCATCACCTTCCCTTGTATTACGTATGCGGCCGGTAATAATGTTCATTTAGTCATTTTATCATTGTTTCTGTGAACAACTGGGCAGAACTTTAAACTGAATCCGTAGGTGTTTCTGTTACATGCCATTGCATTGTAAGTTACACATTGTTGTTGCTGATAAATATAGATGATCTAATTGTAGGTTTTCTGAATATCAGTTTATCTTTTTAACTTCGTTTTTGGATTTTGGTGTAAACCAAATCTTTCTGAAGAGAAGCGGCAGTGGTTGCCATTGCGATAATGCAAACCCAATGTAGAGCTTGAGACAGTGGTGTTCTCTGCTTCTTACATGTACAATTGCATTTCTCACTATTTGAGAATAAGTTCAAAAGCAGAAGTACAGTATTGGCATGGAATTAGTTTTCGAAAAGTTGAAACTTATGCCACTTTTGATAAGAATCTGCTTCTTTGATTAAACTTTCTTCAAAGGTATGAAAATTACTATCGAACTATATGTTTTCAAAAGAATTAATTATTCTGTTTAATACGTGATTCTTTTATTTCAGCAAGTGTAGATTTGCCGAGGCAAAATTACACAGTCCCTGGGGTTGTTCGTAAACATCAAAATTCCAACAGAAAACTTTTTAAAGCGACTCTTTTGTTTTCAATATTCCGACTCTGCTAATGGCGAGAAAAAGTGAAAAAACCTTTCAGTATTTGTTAAAGCACGATAATTCGTGCTTTATTAATTTTGAAACTTTCGAGACCGCAGGTCGAGAAAGGGTTTCAAAATTAATAAAGCACGAATTAGAGTCTGCTTTAACTAATTTAAAGAATTTACTGATTATTTTTGGTAATTTTTACCATGCTTTTGTTGATTTA
>JBCAUG010215950.1:0-19069 GCA_038406175.1 Haplosyllis leylae | reverse complement strand
AATCGTGAGATTTCACCAAAAAATATTTCCCATTTAAAGAGCAAAGCTGTTTACAACAGCTCTGCTAAAAAGTAAGCAGTTCGTCCAGTCGGGTGTATCTTTTAATGAATAAACGGGAAACACTTTTGAAGCTGCCTGCAAACACCCTTTTAGAGTTCAGCAGGTGTAACCCTCAGAGGTGAGTTGAACTACGGGGTACACCAGCCAGGGTGATCATTCTAGACCAGCCCTAACAGGGGGAGGTTTGGGTCAGGTTGTTCATGGTCTGAGGGCAGTGTAGATCGGGTGGCTCATGGTCTTGGGGATGGGACGGGTCAGGTGGTTCATGGTATCACACACACGACTGAAAGAATAACCTGAAATAAAATTCTTACGAGTAGGCAAAGACTTTTATTTCCTTGTTTGGAGTTGTGCCGGATTTCTTTCTCTGAGAGTTTATAGTTTCAGTAATATCTGCTGCCAGCTTCCTGGCAGCTTTCATGGCACCAACATACTCATCACTATTCCTCACAGGGGTATGCCATGCCATGAACGAAGTTGCTGAAAGAGGGAAGCGTAAGGTGCTAAATTACATAACGGAAATTTAGTCAGGTATTAATTGATTTGCTGTGTAATTCTACCAACATTTATGATAAATGGGCATTAAACAAAAAAGTCAAAAGTACTAAATGACTTTTAAATTTTTTTACAATCGATATTATAAAGTTAAATAAGGCCTACCTCCAATCGTTTTGTTGGTTTTAATCTGTACGCTATTCACATATCCTGCATGACCTCTGTAATAAAATACATGTACAGTTTTAGTTCTATTACACTTACAGGATACCAGATCAACATTTAACTAGCCCAGACGTAAATTCTTACCCTTTGGTACACTGAAGACTGGGGTTGGCATTAAGAAACCATGGTACATATTTGTTGAAGCTGTCACCAACTGGCCGTCCTTTCTCTTCATGATTAACAGGACAAGACTGACACGCGCTGGTATCAGTAACTATAAGAAACAAAATACAAAACCAACTATTGAAGCTTAAAAAAGAAGAGTTTGTCTCCATTTTATTTCGGAGGAATTACTCGCAAGACTCCACATGTATTTAAGCTCTTTTTGCCATTTTTGGATTTTATGCAATGTGCATACCTTCGGAATTACAAGATGTGTGATTGTTTTTGTACTGGCGACAGCAGCCTTCGAGCTTCAACCAATCAAAGTAATCATCAATCCATGACATCGCTGGTTGTGCTATGTAACTACTACAAAGAGGAAAAGTAAAAACGAAATTTTTGGAAGTTTTTTAATGTACGTATGTAAGTTAACATGTGTTGTGTACTTAAGCACTTCATACCTTTTCGGATGTTCAGAAGCTTTGGAGATTTGTCCAAGCAGAGAGTCCTCACGACATCCTGCGCTACTGCAAATCAGATTTTGGGAATCAAGAGTATCGTACTCATACCCATCTTCCACCACAAAATACACTGTAGGACCCAGTTTAATTGTTGCGGATAACTGGTGAACGTAATGTAGAAGATAGGAGTCCCTCGGTAGGGCAAGTTCCACATCCAAACCAACTTCGATGTGTCCCGTCATCGCAACACAACAGCATGTCCAAGTGATAAAAACAAACATCTAAAATATAAATAAAATCATTCATTTGATTATTTTATTCTATCACTTGATTTTATTCCCATTGTGCTGAATCCAACTTAACTGAGATGAAAGTCAGATATATTCAGCAGAAATATTTATGTCTTACCACAATGGGTCGCACAAAAGTAGATAATAGCCCAGTAGTAAAGTACTTGTTGAAGAATGTGGACAGGAATTCTTTGTAGGTAGAATACTCATAAGCATATTTGGACTTGGTGCAGCATAGTACGTCGTATCTGCCATCCTGTATGAAATCAGGGTAGTAAATTTTAGTAAGTGGCACAATAAACATTCGCCTGACCGTTAAAATATCTGAATGGAAACAGACATCATAGCTTGCAGGAAAATTGGAATGAATAGATCTACCATTTGACGCCTAACATCTAACACCATCACTCCAGCAAAGACTGTTGTCTGGAGGAGGAAGTTGACGAGCACAGCAACGGCTGCGTAAAGGGAGAATGCTCTGATGGCGGGCATAGTGGCCAAGGCACCTGCAAAGAGAAAAATCTTTCACAATTTCATGATTCATGTACTTAATATTCAGAGAATCATTGAAATTAACTTGAAGTATTTACCAAGGAAGAAAGCTAGTGATTCTGCTGAGCTGGAGAGTAGAATGCTGGGTCCACACCGGGACATTATCTCCGCAACCCTTTCCCGGGCAGAAATCTCCCCGTTGAATCGAGTTCTCTGAAAGAAAGTTGATCGATGCCGAGGAAAAATCCGACCAAAACCTTTCTGGTTAATTATTGCACAAATGTCTCGATTTTAAATGTAAATTTACCTGGTATGCCTGGACGATTATGAAAATGTTGTCAACTCCTACCGCCAGGACCAAAAACGGGACCACTTCAATAACAACTAAGGATCCTGTTTAAATGTAAAATAAAAATTAAATATGGGTAGATTTATCGAATGTCATATTTTGAACACTTGAGCAACATAACTATAACCATAATTATTAAATATGGGTAGATTTATCGAATGTCATATTTTGAACACTTGAGCAACATAGTTAAGACATCTTCCAGTGTTAAAGACAAAGATTTGTATCTGCACCAAATCGAAATAGTCCACCAATTTGAAATTCAGTCTTCCTGTTTGCTGCTGATTGTATTTTTAAACTCTACCTGGAAGGTTCAGAAAACTCAATAGACCAATGGACGAACTAACTGATGCCAACACAAGCACTACTCCGGTCAAACCAAGGATAATTTTGGAGTCAACCTGAAGTGAATAAAATCAATATGTGAATATTTTTAATTTTTACACCCATCTTTACTTGAACTTTTAACTCAGTTCGGAATTGTAATTGGAATTGCGCTTACCATAATGGCATTTTCTGTTCTCCATAGTCCCAGCGATACTGATACATATAGAAACATACAGATGTAGCTTATGGCTATTGTTTTCAAATTTGATTCACTCTCCCTTTCAATTTCATCTTGTATGGATCTCTACAAAATGAAGAGGAATAGATAATATCACCTGGTAAAGCTGCCTCAGAGCGATAAATAATGGATTTTGAAACATAAAATCCCGCATGAGTCAAACAAACCTCTGCGTGGTAATAAAGGTTCAAATTATCGCTTTCGTAGTGTTCTACGAAGTCTAGAAACTTTTTCTCCCATGCCATTGCCATGTCTATGAATGTTTTGTTACTTTTATGATTGTTTAAGATAATGGTTATGATAAAAGCTGTGGCATTTTCATAGTCATCACCTACAAATAAATAGGATATTTATTGAATTGAAAAATCTAGAACCGACATTTTAATAGGCTACAACTTTAACGTGTACCCTAAACAAACAATATTCAATAGAATTTAAGGTTGGTAATTTAAATTGTATTGAACCCTTCTGTACCTGGGTATCCTCCCAATACACTGTTGGGCATGACAGGTGCTCCGTATTCAGCTGTACACGGGTAGCCAGATGTGCTTGCGTCTGCCGTGTCTGGTGGAAAACTAGGAAGATATTTTGAAAGTCTTTCACACCTTGGGACGGTATTATTCATATTTAAAATTCTTATCTGAAGACTGTTTTATTTCTGATTTTATAATTTTCTATTATTAATTACCCAGCACAATGCTTCAAATGTCCGACAGCATTCTCGTGTACAACTCTTGTTCTGTTGTTTTGAAAGTATTGCAAAGGGCTACTGATTATGCAGATGGGATTATCTGGAGCGGTGGGCATGTAGCACAGATCCTCCAGTGTAACATTTGCTTCCTTCACTTCAGCTTTCATTGAAACAATTTCGTTTTGAATGTCCATTGCCTGGCAGAGACATCAGAATAACACTCGTGAGATTCAAACTATTCAGTACATGTCGAGGAAAGCACCAAGGCCATGCTCAAAACCACTTACTTCCAGGAGAACTTTATCATCCAAGACCGAACCAAAGTCTTTAGTTCTTATGATGATCATTTCTGAACGGAAGAATGGCCTGCAGAATAAGTGTTAAAACTGCACAGGCTATGTGTTATACAAAACAAGGAATCTTCATTCATAGGTCGACAGCACTGACGTACGATGTACAATAAAAACAAAACTACTTATTTAAAGTCGTGCTTACTTCCTTTAATTCACGCAGATACATACATGAAATGTGATTCGTAGTAGTCCATTTCCTTCCTGATTTCACTTGTAGGTGAAGACCACAACTCAATCGGGTCGGTTATTGTTTCAAACTGATAAATCCCAGCTGAACACAACGTGCAGATCATGGTACCCGACAAAAGAACTATGAAGGGGTGTCCCGCACACCAGTAACCCAACTTCCTGAAATCATTTGAAAAAAAAATTCTTGCAATGAAATTCTGTGCTCTTTCAAGTGCAATTTTCTGCAAGATTTTGAAGAGCTATATTTGGTAGTGTTTTTTATGAAGGATGAAGATGGCAGTTTAAGTAGTTTTTTTTTAAAGTTAACTCGACTGATCTCAGTAAAGATAGACGCATCTAGGATAAGCACATGGTGATTAATTTTTGAGAGAAACTGATATTTTTATATTACAAATAAAAAAACAGTATTTTTGGGAACAATAAGTAAGTAGTTTTTTATTTGATTATCATGTGTAAAAATTAAATATTTAAAAATGTTTCACCTGAAAAGCGAAGATAAAAATTTCTCCATTGAATTTCCCATGTTCTCTATGCAACTTGGCTGCGACAATTCTTCCGAGATATCTAGAGAAGTAACAACTATAGGCTAAAATTATAACACAAGATAGGTGAATACGTGAAATATTGACACAGCAAAAGCAATTAGCATTACACAAGTGTAACTATCTGACTAAACACAGCCTGGAAATAAAACGAACAGAAAACTTTATATGTTTACATAATACTAAAGCATCACGATGAGACATCTAGTACCACAGACCCTTTAATCTATATGAAATGACACCTTTACGTTGAGTATTCGACATTATGGCTGACGTATACAGTAAACAGTAAAAGCAGGGGAAATTTGTGTGAAGCCGCTCCAAAAAAAAAAAACCTGGAAGATTGACAAAAATAGAAAGACACTCAAGAGTGAAAAGATTTGCTGCAAAGCTGTTATCAAATCAAATTAATTATACCCAATGTCACAGTTCCACTGCAAACCTATGCTATTCGTTAGAGTTTGTAGATACTCACTAACTTTATGGTAAACGGAAGGTCTGCCTTTCAACCAATTGTCTATAACTAAAAGTTTAAACAAGAAGCTCAGCAATATCTGGACACCGATCCAATTTAAAGATTGTATCAGTAATCGTATTTGCTTTGGGAAATAAACGTTGCAGAGAGTATGGTAAGATGAAATAGAAATATAGCGCAGAGTCAACTTTTGACCGTGGGAAATAAAAATAAGATACAAATGTGAGTCAGGATGTTAATGAAGTAAAAGATTGGAAGAAGGCGCATTACAGATTTTACCTACCTATTTTCTTCCCACTGCTGGTACCAGTCTTGCATTCGTAGATGACAACAGCAGAGAACAATAACATAATAATTAGGAACAATATGATTGCGATGAAAACATAACCGTCCAGTCCGTCCACTGTCCAGGGCTCCTCTTCCTGTTCTTTGTCGGCTGATGATGTGTATGCGTGCGCATGTTGGGGATTTTGTGTATTCTGAGGGTTCTGCATATTGGTATCACCCGAAGTAGTGCCATTGACTGATTGTGGAGCAGTTGCGTTGTCACCAGAGGGAGCGTCACTGTCAGAACATGCTTCCTTACAGTCGGAACAGCTGCACACGCCTGACAAAATAAAACAAAATTGTAACCCGGAAGTACAACCCTGGCGGTTGTATACCAACGATGCTGTTCCTGACATTAGCTTAGCTACAAACAATCAAGCATTGACTTTGTTTAGCATATACTTACACCAATTTCTATTTTGTCCTCTGGAATATCAGTGGTTTGTACATAAATTATCTCCTGCGTGTATTGTTGTTAAAAATAATCCTTTGAAAACGGACAATTTGACTGTGTCACAATAAGAAACCTCATATGCACTAATTATTGCATATCTACAGATTTTTCTATTACTAGCTCAGGACTTAATTTCGTATTGAAGGAACATAATAATATGAGCCAAGTTCTTTGCGTATTGTTCACAGGCATTGCGTGTCCCCAAGCTCCCTGTTCAATCAACCGTGACTGGATTAATTAAGTGCAGCCAAACAAACATTTCTGGCGACACTGACCATGTGTCAAAATGGCGATCCCAATTTTCAACAGTGATTTGACCTAGTGCAACAAACGTCACCACTGCATAGTATTTTCTACAGGGAATACAGATAACTTTAATTGGAACTTGAACGCAAGATGACACCATTAACAAGACGGTACATAACAGCGCACCAACCTTTGCAGGACTGAGCAGTCCACTTGACAGGGGTGAGAGCAGCGTTGTCCATTTCCACAGTAGCTTCACTCGTCACCTTGAAATTCATCTGGATCGGTGAGTATGGGTTGTTCTTGTCACCAATGTAACTCAGTAATTTCTGAGCATCGCAGGGCTACAAGAAATAAAAATCAAACACAAATGTAATTACCACCGATGGTGTGGCTTCTTTCTAACTTCAGTTGGGGAATTGTCCCTTGAGCCACGTTCACAGCTGAGTAATTTTCAGCTTATGTTAACCTACAACGGTTATAACCAACTTAGTCCATTCGAATAAAATTATCAATGGAACCTATTTCTCACTGTGTGAAAAGTTTTGCTGACAGATACTTTTGAATTAATGTATTTGTGCCTAAATTACACAATTCAAGGTTGTACAGATTCATAATTGCGTCATCAACCAGAAACTTTATTTACCCCAGGTGAGTTTCCACAGAACATGTCGACGACTTTTCCAACAAGTGGCAACTGTAAATCTTTGCAGGTGTTAAATAACTCATCGGCGAAGTCCTTGTCTATAGCTGCTGATATCTCTGTTACGCTTTCTCCTTCTGTGAAACAAAATATTTGCAGTGCAGAGTACTTAGAAATGTTTAATCTTAACTAGTAATTAAAGTAATTTACCGACCACGCACGTGGTACAAGGGAAGGTAGTGCTTTCACAGGCATCGGTCTGTCCACAAGGAAAAGGTCCCTGTTCCATGATGCACTATGACTGGTTAGGCAGGAGTACCCACCTCCCAGGAAGGACCAGATTGAGAGGAGGGCTCAAGGATGGATCAGCCAGGCAGAACTGGACAGGAAGGACTGGTCATTAAGGAGGCTTTCGCTGGCCAAGATTGAGTATGGAACAGCCCATTCTCACCAAAACGCCTACTCATCGACCAGGGTTTGTATGGGATCCCTCACAAAAGGACTCAACTTCCCCTAAGAATGTTCATGTGTTAATGCAAGTCTGTCTTGTAATTGTTCGATTTAGCAGGGCAAATTTTTTACGAGTATCATTAGAATTTGTGTGTAACGTAGAAATATTTTGACATTGTAGAAACTTATCAAGGTACTTCTGCATACCTGGTGATGATTCGGTCTTTGTTGCTTTCATAAATTCACTTTGAATCGGAGAACACAGGAAACCACAATAGAATTGAAGAAAGTTGTTGTAACAAGCTGGACATCTCGACAAAAATTGTTTTGCCAGGGATAATGAATTTTTGAGAGTCTTCAATTGAGCGCTGTCACAACAGGTGGAATGACTGTCACCTGCAAAAATAAAAAAGGTCACAGAAATGTATTTGTAGGTTACCTTTACATCATGGAAGAATACGTTGCTCATGAATGAGGGACAAAGGATTTTGTAAATGTCAATAGGATATGAAACTAATTAAATTAATAGTAAAATATTTGACATTAAATTGCTCTTCAAAAAAGAAAGAAAAATAGTTTGATAGAACAAAACAATGTAAATGAGTATAACATGTAATTCAGCGACACTTTTTATTCAGCGGTTCTTGCTTTTCTTCAGTTTCTTGAGTAAAATCCTAAATTTAACAAGATTATTGATTGCAAAAGTTATTCAATTTTGTTTCTCGTTTCTTCGATGCTGGTGACACCAATTGCTTTGCAGATTATTCCAACGTGTATCAAGGTAAACTATTTGGTATGACAGCTGTTTAAAGAATTAATGGGCTGAAATACATCGTAGTTTGCATTCAAGTGTATGTACATTTATTGACTGCAATCGTGTTCAGGGATTTTTCAGCTGGAATTTATTGTAAAATATCAGAACCTTTTTTGCTAAGCTCCAAGTGCAACTGAACTTTTTTGTATTATTTGAATCTAAAAATCCATACATTTGGTTTGACTGGCTCGTGAGAGTCGTGAAAGCGCATAACAAATCCTCAGAGGATTGTGACAAAATATCCGATATTATGCAAATTAAATGACACAAGATGATAATTCTATTCCGATGCAAAGGTCTCATAGTAATAGGCCAGCAGGTGATGTCCATTCTCGATTTGATATTTTTCACACGGAGTCAAGGGGTGGACCCACGATTCTCCAGAAGGGTACCGATCCTCGAGAATGGCACCCACATTATATTTTGCCCAACTTTCCGCCAAACTCCACGACAATAAGAAAAATTTAGTCGGAATGGTGCAGAATGTGGGAAGGGGATACCTGACGCTTTGCTACATATGCCAATGGACACGTCTACCATACCCTACAAGATCTAGAGGAATGTTTCACTTTTGAGAATTATACATGTGCTGTAGTTCTATTCTCTTTACCGTCCTCAAATTTAATTGCACAGAGAGGGTACATTAATTTATGTAATTCGAAATTGTACACAGAGATTTGTATCGAAAACATGTAACTGGATGCAACTAATTGTCTTAGTATTAGATTTATATCTTAAGAAATGTGAATGATGAAAAGACAAAAATTATGAAAAAATCAAAACGTATATTATTTTTATCTGACAGAATCTAGATTTGTTATGAAGATTAGTTTGATAATGTTATTAGATAATAGTTGTTTTAAACATGTCAACAGCAATAGGAAAATCATGTCTATATTTCATATCGATTTAACATTTTAAACATTATTTGTGAATATAATTTTCTTTGAGTTAAGCGACTTTTACTGGATAAGAAAAGTGTCTCTACCAGAAATTCTTTGTGACGGTGCAGACTGTAGACAAGGTATGAAAATATCTGTTTCGGAAAACAAATGATGGAAAAAACGTCAGAAAGATCGACCTTACCTTGGCCATTTTTTACCAGAGAGTGGCACATTTCTTCCAGGAGCTTCTGTCCTTCTGCATCTTCCATAGGTTTTGCTGCTCCATTATAAACGCAGTTCAGGGATTTTCCTTGTTCTCCTGAATTTCCTGATGATGAGGAGCTGCATTCACCGTACCAAATGCAATGTCCATCTTCGGCTTTTAAGTATTGCACCTGCAACTACGTATTAGGACTTTTATTTACATATATGAGCACTTTAATTTAGAACATAGACCCGTTAATGCCTGAAAAGGTTCCAGATATTTTGCGTCAATTTTCAATTACATTCGATTTTGTGGTGTCCGTCACAAAACCCTTCTAATGACATCTTAAGTCTGTTTTTCCTTATATTTATTCTACCTTTAATACTGTCTGATCACCAATACACAAGTGATGATTTACATACCTGTATCACAATACAGATTTTTAGAAAAAGCCTAAGCGTCCAAGACGTAGGTCTGTCCATGTCACTCCAATTATTATTTCACTATTATTGCAAATATTCAGCTATGCTTCATTCTTCACACGTTTTCTTCTTACCACCTGTCGCTGGTTAAACTTCAATTGGCGAATAATTGTGCAGAAAATTGTATTGAATACACTGGTAATACATATTAGATTATTCAATTGTCTGCAATATACATTGAACAAACAACTATTCATTCCCAACCTTATCGCCCAATTCATGTTCCATGTGAAGTACACGTTTGACCGCTACATTTTGTTCCATTTCTGTATCACTTGTTTTCTGCTGTGTTTGTACACAAATGGTAAAGTTCAAATACAGGTATATTTCCGATGCTTCAGAATTGATGTTAGTTTATTAAAGCAGCATGTTTATTTCAACTGCTGTTACTGTGACTTTTAACTGGTACAAAAACGAGAGAAAACATATGAAACCTTGGATTACAATTTAATTTATGGTAAATTTTGTACAATCAAAAAAGTTGTCGTCCAAAAAATCATTGGGATCAAATACATACCACCACTTGTAAAAGTCGCAAAATCAAAATTGAAATTGTCAACCAAGTTTCATATAATAGCTACGACCTTGAATCCATGGATGATATTATTGCTTTAAAAGGATGTCATCCACACATACTGTGCCCTAAATTCTAGCCCGTTTACAGTTACAGAGTAAAGGTCTTCACGCCTGGTTGATTTCTCTGTCCAATGCGATGGTCTTACACGACAGACATCAGAGGAAACCCAAGTTTAGTGCTCTCCAATAGAGTTTCTTCGCAATACAAGAATATCAACATTGCTAACTTCAACAATTAACTAGCATAATGAAATCCACGAAATGTAGTCCTGATATATCCTTTCATTTCTAATTTCACATTTACTGACATCAATTGGTGTAGAAATAAAGAAAAAAAACTGCAAATCGTGTTTTTCCACAATTATACAATTATGCCAGATCTGGCATTTTTGTGTTTCAGTTAAAGTTATATTTTCTTGTACAAATCTTGACATGTCAGTTCTTTTCATTATTTATTAGAAGATTGAGTATCATATACCACCAAATTTATCAGTGACTGTAACAAATTTAAGATAGGAAAAAACAAGATTAGAAGGAATTGCCAGATCTGTCAACTTTGTGTTCTGGTAATTGTGGAAAAACTCGATTATATGGGAATACAAAGGTGGCATTAGTGGCAATGCTGCTGCTATCTTTGTGAAAACCTCGAATGCCTACACACAGAAGACCACAACGAGTGTAGTGAAACACGTTATGAATTTTAATCGTCCAAACCAGTGTGTCGTTAATTCCAAACAGTATTCAAGGATCAGATATATTTTGCAATTAATTATCAAACAAAGGTCAAACAAGTTAGGATCTGCCAATGCATCTAAATTTGTCCAGGGCATGTTGTAGTTACAATGGCTCGCCTAAACTAATGTACTAATGTTCAGATTGATTTGGAAATTGGACTGAGAACTCTGCACTTGTAAGTATGGACTTTCACAAACGTATGGATTTTATGTTGCAAATATTTTATGTGAGCAATAAATATCTGCACGAGAGTAGATCTACATTGGAAATTGAGTCATGTATTCAATGCAGTACCGTCATATTGACACAAAACCAAATGTGAGAACATTATGGAAATTGGTATTGCCATAGCCTGCCATCTGTCGATATGTCGATTCGCATGCAGAAAGCTGTCAAGATTGAGAAGTAAGATTTTTGTGTGTGAAATATTGTTCTTTCTGGGATAAAATAGATTTAAATCTATCAGTTAAACACTCATATAACAATTGTCTTGTCCTGTACCAGCATGATAATCCAAGACATGAAGTCTGGAGGCTTACACGTGAAATGAATAAGATAGATTTTAGAAATAAATGCTAAGATCCAAGCATTGAACAGAACAACGAATTAAGATCCACCCTCAATGTTGAAAAAGTATCAGACAAAAATTTATTGCATTGCCCCTGGGTTTCGCCTATTATGACGATCGGTCCAGTAAAAGTGGCTGACAGGCTATGATGCATGATACGGTGGATGGTATTGCTTTACTATGTATATCTATGTGTCTGGGGCAGATTTTTGTCTCTTGCAATGTATGTAAGACATGGTCTTCTTGCCTTTTAAAAGATTTAAGGCGAGCTAATCCCGTTTAACACAAACACGTCTCATTTGTTCTTTCCGTCAAGATGTGCATCTTTCACTGTACAGGTTGGGCACGGTTAATTCGAACACGGTTAATACAAAGTTCCATTTATTTCAAAGTTTTTTACTACACACTCTCTTATTATTTAATGTTAAAATGCACTGTTAATTCGAATTCCACTTATTTCAAAGGAAAACCTTGCCGACGAATCAGTTCGAATTAACCGTGCTCAACCTGTATTTGTAATGTTTTAACTCCTTCTATTGAACACTGTGAAAATACAATCTCTTAGTTTTGTCGCGTGTTGACCTCCATTTCAATTCCTGGATCTGCTACTGACAGAAAGGACACTCGAATATTTCACAAACACACAAAGTTTGCAATGTTGGCATCATTGTCAAATTAATATTCCCATATGTTTGCAATTTTCTTCTTCATTTGCAGTAAATGGTAGTAGTAATGTTAGACATTAAGGGATGTATGAGGATTACTTTTCAAGGTTACATGCTTTATTGGATCAGATGATTTTTAACAGCAGAGCTAAAAGGATGTTGGCAAAGTTAGCTTTCTTGTATTTGGGAGAGTTTGTGAAAACCCATTTTGTTGTTAGTCAAAAACAGTCAGAGTGAGAATGTAAAAAACAGAACAGAAATATTTTCAGTCTGTTTACAGTACTCTTCCTAGTTAAATTTGTATTCAATTTGTAAATATACCATTGACGTTTTGACAATCATTGTCACATACATTTTCCTTCTTTGTATGTTAGATCTAAACTAGGAAAGTTTGTTGGGTGTCAGAAGTATTGATCACTTTGCTTTCAAGGAGCAAATAATTTGCAATGATTTGTGATATCAATATCGGGTGTTCTATGCCCCGTTGAAGGGTCCATTCTACCGCTTTTAAATTCTCTAAATTGATTATCGACGAGATTCTAATTTCATAAAGGTCATACCAGGTTGTAAAGGCCTCCACTGAGTGGGCAAATTAGTTCCCCATGCTTTCAATAGGTTTAATCAACAGAAGTACACAAAGGATGAAAGTAAGCTAATTTAGTAAGGGTGCTTCCAAAATGAGAATTGTCAACCTAAGATGGAGTATGGCTTTGTCAGTGGGTCATATTCATACTCTCTGTTCTTTTTCTAATCAATATACAATCACCAGAAGCACTAAACTATTTAGCTTTAATGAACATATTCGGTACTCTGATTTGGATGGCTTTGACAAAGCAATGAGTACGAGCAAACATGTTTACAATGGTGAACTTAGTAGTAATGAACGAACTGGGTCATTATTTGTCGAAAACAAGGTAGGAGGAACCGGTTGAACAGACGTCCTTCGGGCAATTTTTGAGCACACACCGAAACTGAACAAGTAAAAAACATGAAGTTAACAAGCGGACTGATTGCAAGTATGAAGAATGTAATGAAACGCATAATAAAGCAGAATTAAATATGCAAAATATATAAATACAATCAGAAGAGACAGAACTTCATCTGTTGGCTCCCAAAGCGTGTTCAAATTAGATGGTGAAAACGGATATACTACAATGCGTGAGGTAAATGAAAATAAGCTTTGACTGGATGAAGTCCAGGAAGTAAATTTGCAGGTCAAGTTCAACTTCTGGAGATGAAAAGTGCGTTGTGAACCTCCAAATTGGCTTTTGTATGTACCTCCGTCATCCCCAACGGTCGACTATTTTTGAAGCCTAAAATGTTTTGATGTAAGGTTAGACTTTATTACAGGTGCCCGCTTACACATAATGTAAGGGAGACCTGCTGGTTGATTGTAGCAAAACTTTGCATTGAGAAAACAATGCAACCATAGACCCATAATAAAAACCATCCAACTATAAGCCTCCTCAATAAAACCATCCAACCATTTATGTGGTGACCTGTTTGAACCCCATCTAGCGATGCCAGACAGATATTGTGTTCATTTCACCAAAAATAAGTAACAGAATCTTGTTGTATGACTTTGACCTTTTGCAGAACATTATTTATAGCAACCTAGGTCTTGACATTGATATGTTTTGCATCTACAAATGCTATTTTTCTTGTAAAGGCCCCTTACATTCTCAATATGAATGATAAAGGTCACCCAGTAAACTTGCTAGGAGGTTATCACAAACTAGTCCCAAAAAGACATTGCTCAAACTGATAACCATAATAATAAGAGAGGGCTACAGAGTAAAAGTCATGTTTAGCTTTTGTCATAGCATATGTAAACAATTTTAAAATGAAAAAAAAACAATAACTTTGTGTTGTCACGCCAGAGCCTGTTGGGTGAACGTTTCAAACGCTGTGAATTAAAATTGACGTTATTCATGTTTCTTTTGGGACGACAGATTGGAAAGCATAATTGAGTAAAACCAACCAACCTGATGAATCGTTTCCCTTTTTACCAACCACGTACATAGTAGGAGGGAAGGTAGTGTTTTCACAGATGTCTATCATTCTGTTCAGAGGGTGGGAGTGGGGATGAGCCACCTGTCCCTTCCCCTTCTGGCTCCCTTCTCCTTCCCCTAGAGGTGACCTGCTCCTCCTCCAAACCTGCCCCTCCACCCAGCCAGGTGGGCAGGTGACCCACCCCCTTTCTTTCCCTCAGCTAGGTAGGTATGTTACCCTCCCCTCCCAAAAATGTCGTAATGTTGCAGACTAGTCAATTTCATCTGCTGAAAACGTTCAAAATTATATCCCCTTCCGCGATACTTTGGAATTTTTCTCCACAGATCGATTGGAAGTCGCTCTAACTTTGAAAATTCTCAGTGGCACATATCTTGACGCATTTCTCGAAGAGGTTCCATTCATAGAACTTGAGTTGATTACCGATTGTAGCTTAGCAAATTCTCCTGTCATTATTTGACAAATGACTTCTCCCCGTTGTCCAGAACCTCTCTGAATGACTAAAGGTAATTAGAATTACCCTATAATTTCTTCCTACAGTACTCGCATGACTGAAAGGTAATGTGGTCTTTAATAAGAAAGATCCATGGGGAGAAAAGTTGACAGCCTGTATTAATCAGTCACACGCCAGTGTTGCCATACATCCTGGCGCTAACCAAATATAGAAAGAGAAAACAATCTCAGAGACCAAAATAAAGCAAGAATTGCAATGATATTACGGTCAAAGAATCAAAAACGGCATTAAGAAGTGTGAAGTAAACACTAAATTTCAGGTAAAATTTTGTTATGTGAAACTTTCATTAAGAGTGTCAAATTAACCAACTTAACACTTCACTGATCCATTAAAGGCTATGAGTAACCGTTTGCCACGGCTAATAACGTTTTCCACTCTACAGGCGAATTCAATCCCCGTGTTGCAGAATGAAGTACAAAAACTTATTTTCTTTTACGTACTATGCAATTGAAAAGGCCCCAATGATAGAATTTATCAATTTAAAATATTCCTCTGTTTATTTGCTTGAACTTATGGAGCACAGAATCCAAAAAACTTCAGAGATTCGTTGTGAGCTTGAAGGTTATCCCTTTGAAACCACTTGCATTGATACATTCGTGTCACATATCAATTCATCACTGTCATTTCCCCTGGGTGAAATTCTTGACCTCAACGGGCAATTAGTTTGGTATTTTCCAGAAAGGTACATTGGGAAATTGCACAATAGAATAAAGACCCTTGTATGATCAATGAGCAACAACTGATAGATCTGCTGAGGAAAAGCGTGGAATGTATCAGAACGTTTCGAATGTGATTGTAACAAGTAAGTCTGTCAGTCGAAGGCCAACCGCCAGCATACCAACAGATGTATGGCACAGGTCGGATTCAAATCAAGGTTCTGACTACATTGCCATTTTCCTTTCTTTAATTTCTCTTTTCTCAGGACAACATTTGAAAATCTAAAGTGTGCAATCAGTGGAAAATTAATATTTCTGTCCAACTGAAAACTTAATTTTACACATACATTCAAGCAAAACTTCAAACATTGAAGACAACAAAATGCAATGCAGGAAGAACTAAAAAATGCAATATTTGCAATAAATTTTTTTCTTGTATTAAGTAATTCAAATCGAAATCTTCAGTTGGATAGAAATATTAATTTTCCACCAATTGCACACTCTAGATTTTCAAATGTTGTTCTGAGAAAAGAGAAATCAAAGAAAGGAAAATGGCAATGTAGTCAGAACTTTGATTTGAATCTGACCTGAGTATGGGTTATTTCGAAGGGACTGACAGAAGGGGTAAGGTTTTTGCTTGAGGGAGGTAATATTCTATTCTATAATGCAATAGGACTGAACTCCTTCCCCACCTCCCCCCCACTGTGAAGAGATGGCCAGACACAATTACCTATGCGGGTGGTAATAAATACAAAGGAAGCGTATGAACAGTAAACTATTGTGATGTTTGCTCTGTCGACAAGTTGGGAATCGTTCCATCCCTTAACAAGCACAAGCATAATTGTTTGAAGTTATGGTTCCCTAAAAAGTTTGCTTTTCTTGTTGGTTTACAAGAATAAAAAATTCGAAATTTGTTATTATTTGGTGATGAAAATACCCTTTACAAATAGATTTCCCACCACAGAAAAAGTTTCATGCCTTCTGCTGTCTTAGTTATTTTACCACCACCCAGAAATGAAAACCTTTGAGTACAAATCTATAGTTTGATAAATTTAATAAGAACATGCAAAATATGCAGCCCCATCATGGCCGATGGGCAGTTAAAACAACAAGAGTTTCAAATCACTCTTACACTAAAAGCATCAGGGATTTTTCTTTTCATTCCGGACCATGTAAGTCTATCAAAAGTATCCAATAACAGAAGCTGAACCTATTTACTTATTCAAGACTGACAATTCAATAAGTGGCCACTGTGGTGAAAGGTTCATACAATTTCGCTGATTGCAGGACTGTTCAAGCATACCTAAGTACAAACTAGGGACTGAAATATTAAGATGATTGGCGCCTAAGCTCCAAAGGACCTTCTGATTGCACAAGAGCTACATGTCTGAATTTGTGTCAAAAGACCAAATCTTGGAGCGTTAAAACTTAAATCAAGGCAGAGTAAATGTGGTTAAAACACAACTGTATGATCAAGAAACATTTTTGTCAACTGAGACTGGACTCCAGGGATTTTATTAAATTTTGTTCGAAAAAAAAAACAACCAAGCAGTACTAATGGATCAGTTTGCTTATTATACAAAATTCCAATAAAAGATTACGCAGACGACATACTAAATGTTATATAAAATTATCTGTGCACCTCATAATTTGAGCTTGCACCAATACTTAAAGAACAAACCCATAAAACATACAGGAGCATGCCCAGAATTGCATTAAAAGGTTATCTTCGTAATCAACTCATGGGACTATTGTCACTGGGAGTTTGTGGATTGGTGAGGTAATTGAAAGTTATGATGGAGTCCACTGAGTACAAAGCCAATTTTAGGCACACACATCTGGCAAATTTGTTTCTGGATCCCCTAACTACCGGTATATTATACAAAAAGGGTCTAAGATTTTGCACTGGAGATGTAACCCAAACATGTTGGGGTATTATGGCTTATTCACACTGCTCAGGACCGGGACAGAAACAGGGAACGGAACCAGCACAATAGGAAACAATTGGTCTGGTTCTTGTTCCTGTCTCAGTGCAGTGTAAACAGTAAACATACTATAGAAACCCATTGTTCCTGTTCCTGGTCCGATTCCCCTTCCCGGCCCCGGTTCCGTGCATTGTCAACGTGCCACAAAGGTTGTCACCTGACCTTGCAATGATCATTTGAGGATAATATTCCCAAGATTCTACTTCAGCGTGACACTTCCCTATCTGACTGTAAACTTTACTTTGATGGATTTCCAACAAACTGTGGGGTAGTCTACCATTTTTCGGTCCAATATGTCCTTGAATGTCCTTTCTAAAGGTCAAAGAAATACAGAGGAAATGAATTAGTTTCGTGTGTGTTTTGACAATGAAAGTACACAGTGGCTGAAAAGAGTGTAATTTGTAAGGCCCCTTTAGGACAGGCAAAATAGGACGGGATGAATGGTCATCTCGTGAATAGGTCATTTGTAAGTACTCTTGCAATCAATAGTCGTCAAAATTCATCATATTGTCAAAGCTATGTAAATTGAACTACTTTCGAACTCTTCAACTACTTTTAGCAATTTACTCTAGTTTGCGTTCTGGGCGCAATTTGCTGGAGACTATGGAATGCTGAATTTGCTGCAAAAAAGTAAGACCAACAGAAAAGCTATTGTTGTCTAAAGGCAAAATGACGTTGAAGTGGAATACCGCTCTTGTGCCGCTAGTTGCCGCATTGTTGAAGGTACATAACTTATTGAAGAGTGAGGGATAAAATTTAAATTAAAAAGCCTTCAAATCTAACGTCACTAATTACCTAGATCAGTTTCTTCAAAACAATGTCAAATTTATTTGAATCCACTGGAGGAAAGTATGTCGTTTCATACAATATTCGATCCCCGTACACAGGCACGTTTCTCCTTCAAGTGACAACAGTAATAAAGATGGATTGCTTACGACAGCACAAATTAGGTTAAGAACCCTCCATTGTCGGGTAATTTGGGGCATATTAAAGTTCATTCAATCTCTCATCAGATTAATAGGAGTATACCACAAGTCATTCCTTTTTTCACCGAAAGCAAATCTGATCTCCTTGATTTTAAAATTCTGAGCCAAGTCTCGATACGAATATTTCGCAAGCGTATTTTAGTCATGGTTAGAGACCGATGGGAGATGATTTCTCCAAAATAATGTTGTCGACTCAACATGCATGTAAACTTAAGGAAATCATTATTCAAAAAATTCAAATTATTGGTAATATGCCATCTATTCGGTAACTGAGGCTAGTGAATAACAATTTCAAACATTTTGCTTTTGTACTCTGTCAATTGTGACTAACCAAGCTGCTAAAAATTCTACTTCAGCACCCTGTAGGTCGATCTATCAATTCTGACTATTTTTGATGGTGTCAATCATTTCTGAATGGGTTTTACAATGGTAGTCAATGAGAAAAAGATATTTGGAAGCATGGGGTGAAATTGAGGACACTTGTCAAGAAAATGATATTGCAGAAATATACTTCATGATGGATAGATCTGAACTACGTTTTAGTTTTTACAATACATTTGGGGATGACTCAGATATTAAC
>JBCAUG010215839.1:0-19071 GCA_038406175.1 Haplosyllis leylae | reverse complement strand
ACCACTCACACCAGCCATACTGCAGTACTTCAATAAACGATAGTCATGGTAAAATTTTATATCTATAGCAGTATGTAGGGTACATACATGTCACATACATGTCACTTATTCTACAACTGTACAAACATCATTTACACGAGCGTATAAATTTACGTATACGTATAAATATTTATATACAATAAAAATATGAAGATAAGCTGAGACGTACCTATATTTTCACTTTATTCATATCATAGTTTCACAAACACGTGGGAACAATTTTAGCAAATTTAGGAAATAAAGTGGAGACATCTAGTACAAAATACAAGTACAACACAAGATGACACTACATAGGTTTTGGTTTTGACCAAAAAATAAACCCTCAGAAAAGTGGAAGAATTTGAGGAATAATTGTGGATGTAAAAGAAAATATAAATTCTTCATGAATGTTACATTTTGATGTTGCGCATGCGCTATAGTTTTAAAAAGAAACAGTTATATGTGTAACTGAGTATGAAAGTGAGGTATTTTTAGCATTGGCGCGCAATACAAAAAAAACCCATACAGAAATACTTGACTACGGCGGGAATAGGGTTAATATTTGGTGGAACGGATGTGTGTTAGATTGTCTCAGAATTGCTGTAATTTATGTCTTGTTTAAAGGATAGTGGAATAGGGTGCGTAAATACTGGTCGATTTTGCTGAAGTGAACTTATTTTACGCGATGTGGAGAACGCTGATCGACGAAGTTTTCAGAGATGATTTTTCGAACTTATCAGTGCTGTCCAGATCTGATAAAGCGAAAACACTGAAGACATTTTCCTTTCCACGAAGCCGGTTATTTTGTTGAAACCAGTAGTAAAAACCGACGGATGAATAAGGAGCATTTAAAATACATCATGGTTAAGAGAATGCTGAGACCAACTGGACTTTCGAAGGCGGGTGCAAAAGGTCTATTAATTACTACAAACTGCCGATAAATCTTTGATAAATACACAGTACAAAACGGGGCCTGAAACCCAACTCTCGAGAAAAGAGCCTCAATGAAGAGAGAGGTGTCTCGCGCTACGCTGAACTCCTAAAAGATGGGGAAAATCTGAAAAATCTCCCTTTCAAGCGGGAGAAAGAAATCACACTACAAAAAGCAGATTTAGGAGATAAGGGCACAAGGGCAAGCAAATAGAAGGCCCCAAGACAAGATAGAAGAAGATACTTTTGCTATGATGATTAGTGCACAATTATCGAAGGACATTATTCATCCCAACTTGCAATGTAAAGCGAAACTTGATACGTCGGGTTGATGCAAGGGGGTGATGAGGCACAACTTGAGGGACTTATGTACTTTATACAGTAGAATGCATATAAAGGTGGCATAAAATATTGATTTCGCTTAGAGTCTCTTTAAGCGGACAAGCCTTTCAAAAGATGAGATGTAAAACCAATACAAAAACTGCTTTCTTTAGTTTTACTCACCGCTGACTGTCCGTTTGTCAATCCAATGGCTGCAGTAAAAATTAAGTTCCTATCAAGTTTGGAAGAAACAACTTTCAAATGTATCATTTTCAGATGAAATCAATTCCCATCGTCTCAATCGCAGGCATAATTTGACGACAAGAGTTTTTCTTTCTTTAAATTTTACGGTTAATCTTTTTGTCAATAGACCAATATGTATGACAGCAATAATGTTGTGCGGTGCACACAAAGTAAAATGATCCTTTTTTTCTGAAAATGCTCGTGGATATGACAGCTGTGTATAAAAACTATACTTGTGAATCCTTTTTTCATTCTATGTTTCATGAAATTTAATTACAGGAAACCTAATTAGGAGGAAAAAACCAAATATAATTTGAACAACAAAAAAGTTATCAAAGTTAAAACTGATTTTGACAAAAGTAGATCTACTTTTTAAGGAAAACATGACACGCAGCAATATCATTTACAAAGTACAGAGTTACTACAAACCGAGAGTTTAAAACGCAATTAAATTTTGTTCTTACATAGTTTATAAGTTCAATTAAGTGTAACATAACCTTGGTGATAGATTACCCTTTCAAACTTCAAATGTTTTAAACTTCATATTCCAAAATTTCACTTCCATGGTCATTTTTAAAATTGAGGCAATTTTTAAAGATTAAGATAAAATGTTTTCAATCGACAAAATACCGTGTGATTGAGATTAATCACTCTTTGTTTGGAGAAACAAATGCTGTAGCTGACCACCTGATATAATATGCCTCAAAGCTCATCCCACATTGCACAGCAGATGCCTCACCAAAATGGGGTAGGTAAATCATAGCATTTTACCTAAAGAAATGTTCTAAGGGGCTATCTAATCTGTTCACTGCATTGTCAGACATTAATTCAAGGTATTGCGCCTTTCAATGGTACAGTGGTTATCCGATAGTTTTGTCACTATGCTTAGGGAGAGGTCTAATAAATCTACCATGTCTGTCGCGCAGGCTTTTGTGAAGGGTTTTGGACAGACACAGCTATTAATTCCCAAAGAGTCGGGTAGTCAGAAACTTCTACCTGTAGTATTGTTGTTTCATACACTCCGTAAAATCAAAGAATAAATATTAAGATAAGGTTGAATAAAGAGACGTAAAATATCCTCGGGAGGTCCATCGCCGTCCGAAGAAGGTCTAGATCATATTATCCTAAGATTGACACCAGCCAAACAACATGACGATCCCACGCCGGTACCAAGGCTTATTGGTTGCTTTAAAAAATTTAATACTTATATTACCAGGTCATGGATTAACGGATGTTGGAAAGGCAGAAGTGCTTTTGAAAAAGAACGTGCACAGTTGCAATAGCACCGGAGCTGAGTGTAGCTTTTGGTGCTGCTGGCTTGGTTTATTGAATCCTTTCTGAATTTCACCTAACTGATCTTAAGAGTTTTAGACCTTGGATTAAAAACATCTTTGACTCACATAATTTACTTTTGACATTGCATGTCTTCTGTACATGGACATCTCCCTTGGCAATTTTTGCACGCATTGCAATTTTCCTTTGTAAAGTACAGTTCTGTCCAGTGGCATTGATCTCAACAGCCTTTCACCACTGTCTAACCGCCTTACCACAAGAAACTCTACACCGTCCTTCATTTGCTCACTAACTCACTTAAAAATATTAACTTAAGGACCACAGTAGGGCCAGTACTGTATCTATCACGATTGTCACGATATTTACATTTCAGCGGAATTGATTTTAAGGTATTGGATGTGTGTGTAAAGCAATTCTATATTCCCCTAGTTGTTTGTCGATTGATTCAACGGAGACTTGGGATTCTAGACAGCAGTTTTAGCATGTACGCGACATGTCGAAGTTGATCATTTGACACTTGTGGAAGGCTGGGACATGTTGGTCTTCAGAATGGTGTTCACCATACTAAATGCGATTCAAATTGATTTTGCATATACGCTTTACATTTCAATGTGGCGGCAATAAAATTCCCTGAATGAATTTCTTCACAATCTACATCTAAGCTGCCCTATTTGATAAAGTGAACCATCCAGTCAATGAAATTGTTAGTATAATATAGTATAGCATAGCATAGTTAGTATAGCACAATTTCAAAATTCTTATTGGTCTTATCACTTGGGATTTCAAACCTTTGAAGAACTTCCACGGACTAAGATGTATCTCCTTTTCCAACTTTGACAATACCAAGCATCGCATTTGTGCTTTATCTTGAATACTTTTCTTTCAGATGAATCAAGGAGCCTATACAGGCTCCTTGAATGAATGTTGAATGAAACAGATACACGCAGATCGACATTTTTACTTGATTTTTAGTGTACATTTGATTGATTATTCCTAAAACTGATGGCAAATTGTTTGGGACAGTTAAGAACTGTAGAATTTTTAAACCTGAAATTCCCCATTTGCATGGAAGAATTGATCAGTACAATACATAGAAAGACAACACAGCTTGGTAGCATTTATATTGGAGTATGAATTTGGCTGTGAATTTCATGTCATTTCAAGACATAATAAAATCAGACATAATAAAAGTAGAATCAGCGAGGAAATCATGATAATATTGAACATCACAACTACCCTTGATTCCAGTAATTACAAGCGTATACCTGAATACAACGCAACAATTTAGCTAATTATATAGCGAGGTTCCAGTACACAAGGTTCCGAATTTTGCATGTACCATTACAACAGAACCTGATTCAATTACATCTGGTGGATATAATATCTTATGATGAGGGGTTAATAAGTGTAATTCCTCTGCCCAGTTTCTTTCACTTTAGACTTTCACTTAGAGACTTTGTGGTAAGATCCCACAGATTTTTTCCAAAAAACACCATCCCATGCCAAGAATGCTGCTAAAAGGGCATGGCCAATGTGTACAAAAATGTTTCAGTGACAGCCATTGCTGCATCCAACTGAACACCACGTCAAATTTGGCATAAATGAAGTAGGACGATCGGGAACACTGTCAATGTCTTTGCCAGATTAATTAATGTGAATGTACTATTTTAAACTCTGAAGTATTATTTTTAGACTTTCCCTTTTAATAAACTATTCATTATTTTAAAATTTTCGATGGATTAGTTTGGCGTGGTCGTCGATAGGAGAGATTTGATTGATGCCCCCGATAGTTCATTAGCTCGAACTAGGTGGTCTCCCGGATTAAAACATAACCCTTGTCAATATTTCAGCGCCAATACCATCAGTTTTAAAATTAATTGGCATTGACGAAAATGCAGCGTGTGCATATACATAATTGGAACTGTAGATATGGATCTAAACCCTGTGTAAATGCAGTTTTGCCGGAAATTACTGCTTTTGACAAATAGTTTGAAATAGAAATCTGGCCCTAACTTTGAAGACAGTTTTGTAAACTTGCGGTAAGATCTGTCGAAAACAACCCAAAATAACATAAGACAAAATATAACAATGTATGATCACATTGTCAGATTCATTAGGCGAAGGGAATAGTATGTAAGTGTGTGTAATTAGCCTTGTTCGCCAGCAAAATTTAACATATTTGGCAGAAAATGAAAATGCAACTCAACTGATCAAAAGTAACTTCCTAGGCAATTGAAATGTAATATTCTATCTGCATAAACGTTCGTGGAGGTGACGCATCCCATTTTGAGTGCGTTTATTATCTGAGCTGTTCTCTAGTGGTTAATTGTCCCAGGCTCCACACTCTCTGCGTGTGAGTTGAATAATAACAAGATTTGATTGCTAATCAATAGGAAATGGAATAAATATTCAAAAACAGAAAATAACTAAAAAACATCCACGACATGCATACAGGTGTTGTAGATATCAAAGCTCAGGCCTTGAGTTCTAAAGTCAACTATCAAATTTTGACACAACATGGTCGCCGAGATTGAGGGATTGTGGATTTGAGGCGGCTTTGATTACTTATGCGTAAAACCTGCAATCAAAAAAATCCCTTGTATCTAGGGCCTCATCAGTTTTACCTCTTTTGCATTCAGGTTGACAAACAGGAAAAGGAACCAAAAATAAACGATATTTCATTTCGATCTTTCAGGCTTTTCAGGCCAAAGCAAATAAACGGGGTGTGTATCCATTGCGCGGGTTGGAAAAACGAAGCCCGGCGGTGCCACGCTTTTACCTTGTGTTCCAAACAATGTTTATGATATGATATCCAAGATATCTTTGTACAATATTGGCAAAAGAAATAATTTATATACACACGAGTGTTATTTAAATAAATAGGAGCCCTGTGTTTGATTTATCTGATGGTTTTTATTGAAATTAGGGGACTTGTCTTTTTTAGCCGTCAGATCCATGGAAGAAAACAAATAATTTCGACGAAGGTGAAACTTTACGCATTTGCTGGTAACCACGTTAAGATGCGACATGTCAGGCCTTGGACCGTGTGCGTTATGATAAACTAATATTGATGAAGTAGTTACATTAAATGAATGAACAGCCAGGTTGACTCTGTTATCTGTGCAATATAATCTCGTCTTTTCATGGCTTTACAAATTAAAGGCTTTTAAGGTAGAAATCAGTTTAACAAATTGCTCTGCAAAGTGACGTAAGATGAGAAGCCCTTACACATTAGTCTCCATTGTGGTAGGAAATACAGTCCTTTAACAAAGACTTTTGACCAAAATTATAAGTTTTATCAGTGGTGCTCAGGTGCTCTAAAGCCCTTTGAAACTATAGCTTAGCCACCAAAGACAACTTATCGCTTAGGATAACTTATTATTTCAACCTACTTCAGTTGCAACAAATCACAAGAAGCAACATCAGGCCTCGAAGTTCAAACATGAACCGGGGACCAGATTTAACTCGGTTTGAAATTAATACCCAGCCATTTGTTACCCAAATGTCTACCCCAGGACATCTGTAATTAACTTTTTGGTGCGATATGAAGTTTTGTGATGATCAACCCTAAATTTAGGGGTGCCATCCCGAATTCCTTTGTTACCGTTTGCCTCAGACCAGATGCTGAAGGCGCCATTTTGTTGATGGTTGAAATAGTAGCTCATAATTGGTCAGTTTGTGTCCTGTGGCAACGATGTCACGAGTAGGGACTTTAAGTTTTACAAACTTTTGAACATAACCTCAATTTAGTTGTCTTTTTCTTCTTCCCAATTGAGGTGGTGTGGGTGATATCAAGGGGCTCCTTGGTGATACATAACAAAATTGGACATGGAAGGAAATCTAAAGATTCAGCAGAAAGTGATAACGGCCCCAGTCATTCAAACTCTGAAAAGTCATGTCAGCCAGGGGGAGGCAACCCAAACAATGCAACTGTAAGGCATCCATGGCCCTATCCAACTTTGAATATAATTGAAAAAGTTTATGGGATGTAATAGTGATAGTGCTTATCGACTGTTGGTGGATATAAGATGAAATTGAATCACTCCAACAGTTATATTGTACCCCAAGGCAAAACTGATACAAACCGACACTGTTACAGATGAACTTACACGTTGAACAGATAATCTGTACGACTGATAACGCTTTTTTTATTTGAGGCAGGTGTGTTTAATACGTTTAATTCCAAATATGACTTCCATTTCTTATTGATGCTGGACTTGCTTTTTTTGCACTATCAAAAGGTCAAGATAAATAACTGTACCAAATACGGGTCGAAACCAGATTAGAATTGAAGTTCTCTCTGTCTGTACCATTTTTTTCTGGAAAAAGAAAATTTTTCTTCGAAATGTGCAATGAAGATAGTGGCAGATCTTTTTCTTTCTGGTATCAAATTGACTGTCTTAATACAATTACAAAACGCGCCTTCCGAAATTTAATTTCCACGAATTGAGAATCTTGTGCAATATTATCTATGTAGATGATAATTGAATTACAACTGATACACGTTTTAATTTTACGAAACTTTATAAATAAAGGCAGAGTAACTATATATAAAATGTTTTCTTTTATAACACCATTGAAAATGTTGGTGTGTATGGCATATCAATTAAATGTTTTCACGCTCGTGATTTCAGTATCATGCTCAGGTAAAGATACTGGAATCTGGTGCCTTCAAAGTTTCTGTTTCTTTTGATTTGAAACATAATGGAGATTGAATTGCAAACTATCCGAGCAATAGATTCAGGTCAACAGTCATTAGATACCTTACCTAAATATTAATTTCTAAGTAAAAAGAAGAACATTATATATTATGTTTTCATACAGCAGAATAGGCACACCTTACATGGTTTAATTATTTGAAATAAGTAGAGTAGCGGTCACGTCAATTCATGTCGCATTTATTCTCCTACTTGTCTCTCATTTGCATTAAAATTATTTTTACGAACAGTTGATCAATTTATTTTCACCTGAACTTCAAGAATGTTTTAGGACTGAGAAAAAAGAGATATTTACCCCTTAATGCTGCAAGAAAGAACATCAATGCAATAACCTTGGAATAAAAAGGAGTAAATTATGTTTAAATCTATAACTAATTATCTTTTTCTTTGAGTTACATTTGAAATATTTAACATCAGAATGATTTCCGTTTTCAGTTTTTGTCATAAACTTCTGGGAAAAAGTCATAATTTTTTTTGTTTCCTTTTTCACAAAGTGGTATTTTCTTACTGCGAAAGAAATCAATGCTTGTTTTCATGCTGTGTGAGATGTAACGTTATTTTCTTAATTCTCTTTCGGAGACTTGTCAAGTCACAGAAAATAAACAAGTTGATGCCATCACTGAAATCCAGTCAAGGATATTACTCTTGAAAGAAAACAAAAATGGGGTCTTCATGATTTATGTAACAGGTTGAAGTAGATCCGTATATAATTAGTACATAGAACTAGAGATGCATTACGTGCATCCTTGGCCCAATGCAGTTAGTACATGCAACCTTTCAAAGCGATTAGCTCCCCAGGCTCTTGCATACCCTTGTCTCGTCCCTATCATGTGTTGATCACATGCCTGCCATGCATAGCTCCCCTGTGTCAACCAATCAGAGAAAAGGTGGCATATGCACATTCCTGGTAGCCAATCAGGACCATTGTATGATCCTTCCAGCCAATGGCAGTTGACATGTAAGACTGTATTCCTACTCAGCTCCACACAAATCTAGACAATTACCCACTGGCGTGATTTAGATGAGGTTGGTGCCAAACTAAGACAGTGTGCCCTTCTACCTGTAATAACCACAATCTGCACTAAATAGCTCCACTCCTTTGTCTAGCTCCTCTTGGTGACCTTGGGACTACTTTGTGTGGTAGCCTTGATATACTGGTGGTTAGGTAGTAGGTATATATAAAAGGCAAGCATGCCCCTATGAAAGTAGGACCTCTAGAAGAACCATCAGTCCGTTAAGTACAAATAGCAAACAGCAGGAACTTCTCAGAGTCTCTTAGCTGTATCAAGTCATGTGTAGCTGTATCACTCATGTGTGCAACTGTATCTTTTGTGTGTGCCAACCAATTCAGTGTGTAGAATCATCTAATAGTGTTTCCTACATGTAGCTCCCTGCTACAATGTGTTCCAGTATTTCTGTGTGTAAAAGACTCTTTCTGATGGAGGTTTGCTGCCTTCTGAGTGCTAGCTCCCCAGTGAGCGTGAACTAACTGTTTCCTGTTACAATTGCATTTCTCATACAACCAGTCTTAGGAGTAACAATAAAGACTGTATTCAAGCTGAGTGTTTACATTCTTCATCCGCAAAGGTACTGGAAATTCCCTGAGCTCCCCACAACTTTAATACAGACTAGAACTCCTCCCTCACAACTAGGTCCAGTGCACAAACTAATACCCATGAACAACTGCTGTTACCCCCTGAGATTCAAAGACTCTTGCTCTGACTGCTGACCATGAGGAGCTAAGTTTAGACTGGTACTTAGGAAACTCCCCAAAGTAATAGTTGGTGACATTTAGGTGAAATGCCACCAGGTGATATCAGGTCAATGGAAATTAAAAATCTGCATGATTTGCCTTTAATCTTACCCATTTACTTCTGTTAGTTTCAGTGCAAATCTATAACAAGAAAGCCGTGTTATTTATTGTGGTTTTGAATTTCAAACGACCCACGCAAATTAGCACGCAAAGAATCCCTTTTTTGTTGAAACTCACACGTTCCATCACCTAAGCTCAGCTGTAGGGTAGGAGCAACGATGAGACTAATATCTGGACGATATTTTTTAATCTATTCTTATTCCTTCTCTTATATCTTTGGCTACCTTTACATAAAGGGTCATTGCTTTACTCGAGAAAACTTTTAGTTTGAATAATTCACCAGCTATCATCGGCTATAAATGTGAAGTTTTGTTGTTACTGAAACGTTTACCTCCTGATGTTTTCTCCTGTGCTGTTTCACAATGTAGACAGTATTAATCCAATAGAGAATCAGATATCATTTCTTCGCTATTTCATTTAGATTAGCCCCATTCCCTCACTGTCATTGATATCATCTAATTATTAGCTAATTACACCCAGAAAATTCTTTCCAGTGTTCTCGGAAATAAGGGAGCTTCATGTTGCAACAATTGATTGGCTTTTGTGTGTTCAGTTACAGACAATCTATGTGATATGCATGAGCATCGCCGTCAATTCCGTATCGTCATCTTCGCTGCGCGAAGGGAAGAAAACTGATATCTATATCTTCTGCAGCTTGTTTTGTTTCACGTACTCATTTTCTTAGTGTTGCAAAATGTTGTTCAACTTATTCTGTTGTGCTGATTTGTTCACACTATTTTCCTTCCGTGTGTGTGTAAAGTAAAACGCCTGACATAGCTTCAATCAAATGATTTTCAAAAATTTCTGAAACATAAAGATATCAGGCCAATTTTACTCTAAATCTGCAGTAACAAAGAGATTGTAACCTAATTATGAGTAATATTAAATCAATCCCTTGTCCCCTGGTCTCTATTTCTTCTATTGACACAGTGAATGTTACGAATCGGCTGATCTTCTTGCCGGAGCACTGACGGGCCGCAGGAGTTAGTCACATAGGCTCTTGGCTTAATTTCCGTCGCCTAACAAATATAATTGGGAACACATCAGATTTCCCTCCCAGGAAATGTAACTATGCACTTAATTGATCTGGGTAAAGCTACCGCTTGGTGCGGAGCTTTTTTTCGGAGCTATCAGGAAAGGATGCCGGGATGGTTCGAAATAGAATTTCAGGATAAAGTTGAACGTACCAATAGTATCATCAGGAGCTAGTAGACAGTGTAAAGAATCAACCATACTCCATGCTCCTTACAAATTTATTATTATTTGGAATAAAAGAAGAACAGAAGCTTAACAGAACACGATGAGATCTCTTCATCAAAGCAACATGCTGTCCGATTCATAAGATTTGGTTGCATATTTCATGGATCAATGCAAAAATTGTGTGCAAAAATTGTTAATGTGAAATAACAGACCAGTATAGGGAGGAAAACGCATTTTAAAAAGTTCTACTTTCACACGAAATTGGCTTTGACATCAGTGCTGGATCTTGTGGCTTTTATATTTTGAGAATCTTAAAATAAAATTAGGTTTTAGAAATCTGAGTTTCAAAGCCAGAGTGGATCTTCTTACTTATATACCTCATCGCCTGTACATATTCAGATTCACCTAAGGTGCAACACCTGCAGACCTCTTGGCAGTCAGCATGGTGGACCAATCCCCTTCATCAAATTACCTCTCAAGCAAAGACAGGAGCCTGGTGCTCATTTCAAAACCTTTATTTCTCCCTCAGAGTTTGGTACCGTAACTGACTTCGTTCATAGATTACCAGAACGTCTTGTTCCAGACTAACGCGCTTTGGCTCCCTTAACTTACTTCCAAAGATACTGTCAAGGGTATCTTGTCGAAATCCTGGATTCTAGTGAGAATTCAGAACAAAAGTGCTTAAATAGACCATGAAACATAAACGTTATTCTTGTGGCTGATCCACACACAAATACTGTTTTCTCACCGTTGAGACGAGAAGCATGGCACCAAGGCGGACACCGTACTCGAATCTGCTTGATTTACAGACGTGTTGTCTCCCACTACGGAAATGTTTGCCCGGAGAACTCTGTATGATTTTGCATAATTTTAGCCAAATTTTGCAGTATCAATTTGGTGCAATGTTTCCCTTGGCCCGGGTTGCTAGTCGAGAGGTTTAAGTCTGTTGACATTGAGCTTATTATTTGTACATTTGCAGATTATGTTCGTGACGGGTTTCTCAGTAGCTGTTTGGCTCTGAATTACCATATCAGTCCAATGTTTTTTTTCTCAGTAAGATGTTATGATACCAGAGATTTCAGTGCAATTCTATACAGTTTTAATGGCGATAAATTTGATGAAAAGAGATCAATCCACATCCAACGAGCTGGAGTGGCCGAATGACTATGCTGCGGCATGGATGCTCGTGGGTTTGATTCTCCACCAATGTTTGTGGACGCATCACCTGCAAGTGCATTGATTAAAAAGCTTAGCTGCCATGCTGACCTCCATACAATCGGTAGGTGTTGCACCAGACGTAAATCTGAAGATCATACAGGTGAGAAAGCAAACAAGGGATCCATCCTGGCTTTGAAACCCAATGCTGATGTTACCAGAAGTCCACAACAGTCGTATCAGTGGCCTTACAAAAAGGACGTGTGTCCTCCTAAAATTAAGAAAAAAATCCCCATTCAACTCATGACATTTGGAACCAATGAAACAGAATCAGAGCTTTAAATGTCCATGAAATGTTTTGAAACCAAATGATGACACTCAGAAAGAGCCAATGTATGTACACGTGAAGGAATAACATTCTAACGCTGCAACTTGAAGATTTTGTGGCAGAGAATCCAAAGTGATGGAGGAAAAGGAAATACGAAGTAAGCCGCCTCCATCCTGTTAAGAGGCAGTGTAACAACGAAAACAGTAATGCACCGTTAAGAACAGACATTAACGCTTAGTGAGAATGGACCTTTAATGCAAAAATTGAAAAGATTTATCTTGAAAGTTCTCCAACTGGGTAAAGTGTAACAAAATCAAACCTCTACCCTTGAATAACACCGTACATGAGGCTCCCATGTATTTACTTTTGGGTGAAACGTTTTGACAAAAAGCAAGATTATGGGTGGCGGAACAGTGTGATGAAATCTGTCACCACCTTCCTCACCTACAAACAGGCTGGATACCTGTAGAAAAAAAACCATCATCTCTATGTAAAGATTGTCTCATCTGGCCTCAACGGCAGCAGAGGTGGCAACAGTGGCTGGTTAATCGGTTGGATGGCTACGGATATTTTCAAAAAACACATTTCAACTTCATATATTTTTCCACCGTTTGTCTTGTAAAGCTGAAGAAAACATTTAAAATGCCCCGCAAATGCCATTGAAAATTGGTAGCGCGAGATTCACCGCCCAGAGACTATGCATTCCCACCAACATCTCTTCCTCTTCAAAAAAATCAGTTAAAAGCAAAGTAGCAAAAACTGGTAACCAAATCCTTGGTAATAACACAGTCCCATGACCATATCAAATTGTACGTTAAAAGCCTGAACATTCACCAGCAGAATGGGTTTTTAGAAGGTTTGTACAGACATCAAAGGCCATTCTTGTCATTACCTGCTATGCTATTCTACGAAAGACACACATATCAAGCTTTCAGAGTGACAAATGCAGTGTGCAAACCCAGCTGTGTGCAAAGAAAGGTGTACATAATTACGAAATAAAAACTGTAAATTTTGTTAAATTTTTGGGAAGGTCAATATTGTGTGTGACATTACGTTTGTTTAAAAAATACATTATTGCATATTAATTTTCGACTTTTTTCCTTGTTTTTCAATATTTAGCTTTTCTCTATTTGCAGTAGATCTAACATTGAATCTCTTAAAACATTGACATCTAACCCCAGACAGTACTGTTGCATGTACAACTATCTGCATTTTGTTCAGTTACCGTTAAATTCAGTACTGGTGACTGGTGTCATTGATGACTCATATGAGTTAATTGGTTTAAAGGCAGTCTTCAGCTAAAAATTTTGACAATTTTTTCCATGCAAAGGAAAAAAATATTCGAATGAGGTCCGAAAGCAAGCAAAGGAACATTCAGAAAACTGCCAAAAACTCATCTTTGATCAGTTATCACGTTGTCAACCATCTTGAATATCAACCATTACCAGAAATCACAAAACACTGACATCTAACCCCAGGCAGTACTGTTGCATGTACAACTGTCTGCATTTTGTTCAGTTACCGTTAGTAGTCAATTCAGTACTGGTGACTGGTGTCATTGATAACTCATAAGAGTTAAATGGTTTAAAGGTAGTTTTCAGCCAAAATTTTGACAATTTTTTCCATGCAAAGGGAAAAAATATTCAAATGAGGTCGGAAACCATGCAAAGGAAAATTCAGGAAACTGCCAAAAACTTATCTTTGATCAGTTATCATGTTGTCAGCCATCTTGGATGTCAATCATTACCAGAAATCACAAAAATGGCTGCCATGTTAAAAACAAAGTGATGCAACAAAAACCAAACACCCCTAAGTTTGGGTCAAACTTTAACTTCAATATGGTATTAGACATCATGGATGTCAGCTTTTAACAGAAGTCACAAAGATGTCTTTCATAGATAAGGCCTTGATGATCCCTCAATTTTGGTTAATCATCAACTTCAATGTGTTGTGGGGACTGCTGGATTGTAGCCATTATTAGAAATAAAAAAATGACCTGACACAACACCATGAGTATTCTCAATGAGTCGCCAAAGCAAAATTCTTTACTAACTGATATTTTATAATGATGGTCACTTTCACATATGACCAATTGGACAAGTTCGAAAGAACTTCAAATAGGGAAAAATCATCAAGTGTGTCTGTAGTATAAGTGAGTGTTTTTGTGAGTCTCGACATCTCTGTAAATAGAATGAAAATGAAACTACATAGTCTTTGCTAAAGAATCTGAGAAAGGATTTGATATTGGTGACAAAGGCACTAATCAGAAGAGACTCATCAGATGATATACCTTTTTTGGTAGCTGATAAGTGTCAAATTTGGAAAAAAGATAATGAGTTAAATTAAATTAGGGAAATTCGGTTGGGCCTTTAACACTATACCATTTTGATTACCATGTGCAATCATTAATAAGATTAGTTCGGAAGGTGGGAAATTCATATTTCATTCATTCTAGCGCTTCCTGATGAGTGAAAAGCCTCTGAATCACTACACACTCCAAGACAGATACATACAGAGTCTTAGACTACATGATTTGTGTGTGTCAAAAATAAGCAGTAAAATAAGATTTCTGTTTGGGGAAATCTTTTTTTAAATTTTTTTTGAGGAAGTAAGTCCTTTTCATGTGGCCACTGATACCCTGTTTTGGCCTTCTGGTGATATCTGCACTGGGTTTCAAAGCCAGGATGGATCCTTGCATGCTTTCTCACCTGTGTGATCCTCAGATTCACCTCTGGTGTAACACCTGTTGAATCTATAGAGGTCAACATGGCAGCTGAGCCTTTTCAATCCATGTACTTGCAGACGTGTCCACAAGGTTTGGGCCAGGGTTCAAACCCACGACCGTCTGTGGGGCAAGCACAGTGCTGTACTGGGCCACTCTGGCTCGGCTGTTTGGGGAAATCATATTGTTCACATTTTTTGAGATTTCTAAATGCTTTGAATACTAGAACACATGAATGGGAAGAAACTTTGGTTTTGAAATATTTAGATGCTTTTTTTTGTGGAGACACTGAAAGTTAGCTCTAAGATGGTATTAATGAAATTCCCTTAAGTTTGTGAAAAAATTAAATTTTCTCTCAATGTATATAAATCAGAATAGGTGCGACAGAGAATTACCCCCCCCTCCCCGGATAGGGCCGGTAACAGGACTAGGGTACTTCCTTGGGTAGGACCTAGGACAGGGTTTCATAGACAGGACCATGGGGTACCCCCCGGAAAGGACATGGGACCATAGACACCATGGTCCCATGGTAGTATGTGGAAAATGTTCAATGAATTCCTTTTCAAACTTGAAACCAATGCACTAGTTGCGAGGATAGACTCAAACTGCTGAAAGGATACCTGATGAGATAATGATAGAAAAAAGATTAAACAGATTAAACAACATATATTGATCAATGACAGAGCAAGAACTAGATTACTGATTCATAAGTGAGTACTGAAAATGCTACTATATTGAATGAGAGTTTATTTTTTGGAGACAAAGCTACCATACATAGCCAGATTGTATGAAGCTTGTTTACAACAGCTTATTTTGAACTTTATAGAGTTGGGGAATAACCAGCAAAACTCATCTAAATTTACTCAAAGATATTCATTCATTCAGACTAAATAAAATAAAAATTTTGTTCATCCTCGGAACATCAAAAACAATGGAAAAGACCAAAGTTACAAAGCAAACAGCTAAAGTAATACTTGCTCTGATCAAAATACCGAACTGGTCTTAATTTTCAGTGACTGATCACCAGTGACTCCTAGTTGCACACATTGAGTTTTGAAAATGGTGCTTAAGCAGGATTCAATTACAACTCATTTGCAAATGGTATGATACTGATGGTTTCAGAATAGCTTAAGCTATTGATTTTCTATGAATTTCTTAAATTGAGAAGCATTCTTTCTGATAGTGTTGTGTCATTGCTGCTTTCCGCTTGTGACACCACATAATGTTACAACAACCATGTAATGAAGATTTCTTTATCCACTTCTGGTTCTTAATCTAGAATAAGTTAAAGTATTTCATTTCTGTCTATCAGGCTCAATGCCACTTACTTAAAAACAATTTAAAAAGTAAGAAAATATTGTTCTCTTCTGGAACATTTTAGGAATTTTGAAAATTTCTTTAAGATGTAAAGAATTATTTCCTACTAAAAGACATCTAGTTCTGTTAACGTTTTGATTTGTTGTCTGTGTCCCAACACAAAAATAAATTTTTTTGCAAGACGAACCATCGTGATTACTGTATTTAGACAAAAGCAAAAAGTTACAATTTTGTGCTGAAGCATCATTCACTAATGATGGCTTGTCTAACATAAATATGTCTTTAAAAGTTGATAGATGATAACATTAAGGAAAATAATATGAAAATTATGTAAACAAGATACATTATTTGTTATTATTTAAAAACATTAAATGACATGTTTTGAATTTCATGGTAAATTCTCTCCTGACATTTCCAGAAATCTAGCCAGAATGGTATTGAAATGTAATGTAAAGTATTTTAATATTTCATCTTGGAATTCAGTCATTTGTTCAAACACAATTCAGATTCACCCAGCTTCGCAATTGTTTGCATGGCTTCAAGCCTTGACATCCAACCCATTCATTTACATGTTTGAAAAATTCTTTTTGCTCAGTTGAAACTGATATGTTTGTTTTATGGAAAGGCCTTTTCTTCAATTTAAACTGGTTCAGGTACAAATACACACAACTCAGAAAGGCATCCCTTTTTATTTGCACTTAAGTCTAACAATACAGTGATCATTTATTTCTTATAGAGTTTCACTTCTGTCATGGGTACCCTCCCATTTGTAAAACTGCATAGGCAGCACATGGGGAACATGATACTAACAATGCCTAGGGCCTTGTGTATTAATTAACGATGCCTTCAACATTCACATTCACTAAATCATAACAATGTAAGAGGAATTACTTGAGAAGTACTATGGTTAGAATGAACATTGGTTCTTAATCAAATGGCACATTAAGAAGAGTAATAGGATATGTCATCCATTATCACTTATGGAAGGGGCCCATGCTACCATTGTTGGCTTTGTGCCTAAATACAGTCAAAATAGAGTTAAAGATCACTTCAGTTTGCCAATATTTTTCCATTCATTTGATGATTTATGCCCTACTTGATATTTAAATGAGTTATGCCAATGTGAACTGGGGCTTGTTTCACTTCCCTTTCTAGTGGGTCTTATTTCGACCTGAGGTCTTGACTAACACTTTTCCTTGTTATTGACACAATTGTAAGGCAAAAAAACCCCTAAATTGGGATCTGAGGGTAAACGTTGTCGCAGATCATTTGTTCACTCTTTCCTGGACACCAAGAGAATTCTCGTATTGTAAAAGGACTGGTTATTTCTTTGGGAGCTCAGAAAGAATTGTCATCTCTTGCGGCATTCTTCGTTAATTTGGTGCACAAATTTACATTTGGATAACCTACACTGGTATCCAGAAACTTAAAAGTTTGTTCTTTCTACGCCGTACTACGTACGCATTTCCCTTGTGTATTATCTATTCAGTGATTTTCCTGCCATGTTTAATATGTTTTGATATCGTTATTATAGTCTTCAAATTGCCTGTATCGTACAAACACTAGAGAGATTTAAGTAGTAGATCAGGCTACTTTTAGTGGGTGGACACCGCCTGTATTGCGTCATCTTTACCTATTTTTACAAGGCAGGACCCTGGTGATTCCTAATGGAGTAAATTTGTGTGCTCATTGGCTTGTGACTTTTCTCGCCTTCACCATGTTTACCCATGGGTTCTTACTGAAAAACTTTCTTACTTCCTGTTACACTTCCTATTACCGATTACGTTCACTATTTTTACCGACCACGTACGTAGTACGAGGAAGATAATGTTTTCAGTAGTGGTACAGGCAGGACGGAAGCCCTCCCCTTCATTCAATGAGAAGGATCAGTCAGGAATGAGGCCCCCACTACCAACCTAAGCCCTTGCCAGGAGGAATAGGACGAGGGCACAAAATTGTAACTTTTTGCTTTAAACCTAAAATAGCTGTAACACATGAAGATGGTCCCCAGATTGTTGTCCAGAGTTACTAAAGCTCATTAGTGACAATGTTTAATGAGACCACTAACGTAAGAAAAAAGTACATCGCTCATAGAGCACGAGATCAGAAATTCAGGGATGTAAATGGATACTCACTGCATCGTTTTTACTCATTATTTCACCGACTCACGGTTCAACCATTGTTCCCATTACCACTAAATACAGTCAATTTGTAACTTTCAGGGCTTTTTATTCCCCTCGACACTTTGCGTGTTTCGTCTTCCTGTTTCAGCTCCCCTCGTTCCCATTATGCAATTGAAGGTGTTAAATTGGAGACGAAACTCCAACGAGACTAAGTAACCCGAAATCATATGCAAATGGGAAGTAAGTCACAACAGCTCAATTAACATAATGTTAGGTGACGTGAAGTTAGAACCAAATATGGCTTAAAAGAGCGCCTGAGAAGAGTTAATGCAAGGAAGGCTGCGTGTTAGGGCCTCTACTGCCATGGCTAATTGGTGTGCAGGTCTGGAGAACAGAAGTCCAAGGAATCAGGGGCAAAGAAAGCGTGTGGAATCCGCCAAAAATTATGACGACAATGTCAATATTACGTAGATATATATCTGTAATGTCGCTCGATGTGTATAATCTTTGAGTTTAAATGGAGCAGTTTCACAGAAAGACACTTCGGAGAAAAGAACACATTTTTAGAATGTTTACAACAAAACATAACGCCCAAATGTCTGTATTTTGATATCATGTCTTTTTTCATGTCAAAAATCAATCTGGTTTTTTAACCCCCAAAACTGCTTGTTTTTTGACGCAATGCCAATCCGAAGCAATCTGACCAAAGTTCCCTTTGATAAACGTCGGGGTGAAAAAACCTGATGACACACCTAAAGAACGAGAATGTTGACCGTACGCGGTCAAAGGTTTAGTCTCCGCAAGATGCTCAACACAGCTCAATGTTGGGG
>JBCAUG010215728.1:0-19075 GCA_038406175.1 Haplosyllis leylae | reverse complement strand
GACAACCTAAAATCACATGACGCAAAAAAAATAGTAAATGAACTGGGAAAGTACTTCGCAAATGTTGGAAAACTATTCGCGAACAAAATCCCTGAACCAAACACAAAAGTAGATGATTATATTGGTAAAATAAATACCAACGAAAAGAGCTTGTTTCTACTGCCCACCAATGAAACAGAAATTGATCGAATAATTGGAGAATTAAAAAATAAATGTAGTAGTGGATCGGATATCATCAGTAATATTATCATAAAAAAACTGAAGAAAGCTATCCTAGAACCACTTAGTATAGTATTCAATAAATCTCTGCAAGAGGGCAACTTCCCTGACAGAATGAAGCAAGCTGAGGTTGTACCACTATATAAAAATAAAGAAAAAGACAATAAGAGCAACTACAGACCTATTTCCCTTTTACTTACAATTTCAAAGATTTTGGAAAAAATAATGTACAAACGTACATATTCTTTCCTAGAAACAACAAACCAACTGTATAGCAGTCAGTATGGATTCTGCAGCAAACATAGCTGTGAGCATGCAGTACAAGATCTGTTGAGTAAAATAATAAAAGAAAAGTCAAAAGAAAATACCACCATCGCAGTCTATTTGGACTTGTTGAAAGCTTTTGACACGATCAGTCATGCAGTCCTGTTCAAAAAATTAGACCGCTATGGAATTAGAGGAACATCTCTAAATTGGTTTAAAAGTTACCTGCGAAACAGATCCTTAAGAGTAAAATGTAATACCTCAGAAGATGAGTTAACATACTCAGACTGGTATGATATTGAATATGGCACTCCGCAAGGCTCGTGCCTAGGGACCTTGATTTTCTTGTTATTCACAAATGACCTCCATCTTCATTTGAAGTACACGGAGTGTATATTGTTTGCTGATGATACAACTGTAAATGTGAGCCACAGAGACATTAAACATGCTATTTGGAAAATTCAAGAGGACCTAAAACTACTAGATGACTGGTTTCAAGCTAATAGTCTAACTTTAAATGTGAACAAAACGGTATGCATGGCATTCGGCAAAAAAGTGCCGACAGGATGCAACATAAGCCTAATTGGTCAAACCCTTCCCATCCTACCTGCAACTAAATTCCTCGGGGTATGGATAGATTCCAAATTAAACTGGACTACCCATGTAAATAAACTAGTATTAAAGATAAAGAAAAACATCCACATGCTTAGATCAGGCCAAAATATGTTGTCCCTACATGCAAGGAAATGTCTCTATTTCGCTCAAATATACAGTCATGTATCATACTGTATAAGCACCTGGGGAAATATGCTGCTAAAAAAGGATATCTGTAGACTACAAACACTGCAGAACAAATGCATTGCCCTTGTGCTTCAACGAAAGGCTACTCCTAAAGCCTTAAGAGAAGCAAGACTATTAAATATAGAACAGTTAATAAAATTAAATAATTGCAAACATGCTTACCGGATACAACACTCACAACTTCCTGGCAAAATTATCCATGAATGTAAAACAGATTCAAACAATAAGTCACTGGCCAAATCCCATCGATATAACACCAGGAATAAAGACACACTCAATCTCCCTAGAGAATTGAATGTATGGTACAGAAAAAGCTTCTTGTACTGTAGCATTCTTGACTTCCAATCCCTCCCGAAAACCGTTCAAAATACTCCTAATTTGTCTCTTTTCACTCGCAAATGTAAGGAACACCTTCTGTCGGGTAAATGAACTGTGATTACAGGACACAAAAACCTGACTACAGGACTAAATGAACATAGACAGGTCAAGTGAACACCAAACCACTATAGGTGGTAACAGTAGTGATGAAAAATTATACCGTCAAAAGATCTCATAATCCAATTGTGATAGCATAACGCACTGCCATAGTACTACAGGTGACAACGCATGTGATGACAAAAAGACTGCCCCAACTAAAAGGACCAACTGTGTCTTTCTAGGAAGGGTACCAGGCAACCACACCAAAATGGCAGCAAAAAGCATGAGCACTCCTGAAGACACAAAACTTTCAATAGCCGAAGAGCTGGTTAACATCATCAAAAGAGTTGAGTATGTTCATACAATTAAATATTTATCGAATCAGGAGGCTCTTGATATAGACAGTTTTGAAACCAACCCCTTGTCTCATATGTTCGAACTAAGCACAGTGCACTGTTTTAAAGGACAAACCAAACTGATAAACACGCAGAATTTGTATACAATTTTTGGTAGTTATGCAAAGCTAAGATCGGCAAGTGTTAAGAAATTACTGAAAGGTGAAATACAAGACAACCTAGAGTGGTATCGACAGGCTAGTAGAGTATGTGTCGGCATGAAAAGTATGAACTTCAACACGTGGTTCACTCAACAAAAATCAAAGGACGGCATACCAGATGAAGTTAGCCTTTACACTCTATGTGTAATCTTCAGGAGACACTGTATTGTATACACAAAAAATCAACGGTGGTGTACCATAGATATTAAACCGGGTATGAAACCCACACAGGTGGAAGAGATATGTGAATCAAAACTACTGTACTTGGGTGATAACATGTATGGGGAGTTACTTAGGAAACCAATATCTACAGTAAGGCCATCCATCATTAACCTAAAAGAAGTCCAAGAGGCTAGAGAGCTACATTGTGATCTTCACGAAAAGGAGCTGTACATTGTACATTGAGAACGTACTGACTTTAATGCAAGCAACAAGGAAATAGTGGAAAACTTACAGTCCTTTGTATCACCTACTGACACCACTCGTATCCTGAGTAACACACCAACCTTATTTGATGATGACTACATACCAAATATCAAGGTTGAAGAGGACTCAGATACGAAACCAGACATTCTCAAACTACAGGAATTAATGGATGCAACATGTGTATCAGTTGGTGACACTAATGACCAGACGATATTACAGGACACAACATCCACCAGTGGTCTACAGGATACAACCACGTCAAATGTTGCAATCGGAGAAATCGTAGTTAAAACCGAAACAGGCTACATCCATGATAATATTGCCAACATTCTGGACAAATATGAACCCACTTGTGATCTTTCAATCCGGATCCATCAAATTTACTCAATCCATGAACAAAGTGAATCGCCACCACCCACAGTTGCATATGAAGATGGACCCAGCTCTGGATACGACTTAGAGGATACCATTATTATGGACCCTTCTTATGCAAATAAAAAGGATTATGAAACTGATCCAGGTTCAAGACTGAACACCACGACACTGGACAGTGGCACTGCATCACCGACTGGAGACAGTGCCAAACTACCGCTAGTTCGACAAAATGCATGTACTACATCATTGGTAGGAGACTTTACAGGTTCAAGACTTGAATGTAGCCCAGCATTACCTACCGTAAAGGACAATATATCTAAGTTGGAAAATTTGGAGCTACAGGATGTAACGCTGGATACACAGTTACAATTGCAATCATATGAGTTACAGGATGTAATGACGGAAGATATACAAGATTGTACACAACAGTCCATCACTGATGTAAACCTTACAGAGCATTTCATTCCACAGGAAACGTCATCCTTGTAACATTCTACTGTTAGTGACATGCACCCAGATGCCAGTACAATGCAAAATGAAATGGCAAATGGTCACACCAGTGCTGAAAATGAAACACTAAAGGATACAACATCGCCTGAGCATGAAAAAAATACCTTAGTGTCAGTGCAACCACTACAGGATACAACGCCCACTGGAATCCGAAGTCCGGTATTACAGGGCACAATGAATACTGTGAATGTGTCTTTAATCCAACCAGAACATACTCAGAACGGTGAGAAAATTGACATCACGGGTATGTCTAAAACACCGACTGCAAGGAGGAGTAGCCCGATCCGCATTGTTCCATTAGAGGCAAACCTAGACAGTTCACCTGAGTCAATGAGTTCACAGGCTGCAACAAATAGAAACTCGGAAAGTGATACTGATCACTGCACATCAAAAATAGTGGAACATGTAAAAGAGAACCTAAAAGAACTAGGTCTCCCAGACAACCTGTACAGCCTGAACTCTGACAGTTATTACACTGTCTTAACACCCAAAGAAGACGATGTTGAACAAATTAGTTTTACCGAAATTATGTCAGTCAAGACCATTGTTTCAGTACTCAACATGAGCAAGGAAAACATCAAATCAGCAAAGGAAAAACTGAGACAATCCACCTCTACTGATACAATGGATAGCAAATCATCTGATAGTGACACTAAAGAAATATCAAAGAATTCATCCGATGAGGATCCGAGCTATACACCTCAATCAAGAAATAAGAGAAAACCAAGTTTACGCCCTGGTAGGGAACCATGCCTAGCGCGTGTGCAAGCACAAAAACTAATAGCAAAGAACAGACGCTATCAACAAAGAAAACGTAGAGAGGATAGTGAAGAAAATAAGCCGACAGCAAAAAGCCTGAAAAATTCATCGGAAGACGAGGATGTAACAAAGAACACTACTCCTACACCCTCCCAAGCCACTGATGAGCAAAAGCCAGATGCAGTTACAGAAAAAACTGCAGCAATAAAGGCCAAGGACTTACAAATAGTTCACCATGGTGTTCAGAAACCAGTGAAAACAAAAATAGGCAGGAGATGCTGCTGTGACATGTGTGGGGAGAGATTCCCCAACTCGACTTTGTTTACAAATCATTACAGGGAGACCCATCTGGAACTACCATGCAAGGATTGCAATAAGGTGTTCACAAACCCGCTAAGCCTGAAAAAACATGAGTATCACCACAAAGGAAAAACTCTACCATGTGAAACATGTGGTGCTGCTTTCGCCTTCGATTCTGAATTAAAAGACCACCGAAAAGAGCACTTCAAACAGAAGCTCCATGTGTGCAGTTACCCAAATTGTTCCAGAGACTTCACCCATAAATATGACTTATTGAAACATGAGAGAACACACAGAGCAGAACCTCTCCAGTGTGACATGTGTGAATACAAGACAAAGGACATACGAAATCTAAAGCAACATAAGAGGAACCACACCAGGGAAAAGCCGTATGTGTGTACCAAGTGTAATACTACTTTTAAGTTCTCCATGCAAAAATCAAGACACAAGTGTTAGTCCCCATTGTTTACAGGATACAACATACAGGTACCTGAACTACAGGGCACAACTGTACCCTAGTGTACCTTGTGTTTGGAAATTATTATTAATACTGGATAACCATTTTTAGGATGTAACCAGGTATGGCCAATCCAACCAGGTATGGCCAATCTACCACATCACTCAAAATTTGTCATCAGATACCACCATGATATGTACTTACTGTAATTATGTTATCTAGTATGTGGTCATGTGGTTGCATCCTGGAACGGCAGTGCTATCAGATTAAAGGATACAAGAAAAGTTGTGTGTTCAGATTATACCATATAACGGTATAGCATTATCCAAGTGTATATCGGTTGAAAAATTCTGTGATGCAAAATTTTCGAGGCTATTGGATCATCGTTCATAGGAACCAACCAAGTATGGCTATCCCATTGTTGCCAATGTACTACATCAACAGTAAGTTACCCTAGATGTATTTATACTTCGACACTACTTGGTTGCATCCTGGAACAACTACGCTATTGTCTGTTATTGGCCATTACAAAATAAGCGGTTACAGGATATAATCGATTATTTATTGCTCATAGTTCACTATTTAATTCTTTTATAGGATGTAACTATAAAATAGGTCAGGCGTCGTAAATGCCTTGTTTGTGCCAGAACTGTTCTATTTTTGTTTAAATGTTAAATGTTACTAGTTACATCTCTTACGTTAACCTAGAATTATTAACATAAAAATGATAAAAAGCAAAATACCATTGTATTCAAGACATGATTTCAAAGTTTATTATATTCAGTGCATAGAACATTATACAGGCCGACAAATGTTTGACGATCTAGTAAAATAGACTGGTAACTTAAACACAAGTTAGAATTTAAAACTGGTCTAAACTGTGACTTGAACAAGGCATTAACAACAAAAGAGTTGACTAGACTACAGGACGAAACAGCATCTTAGGACATAACGTAAAATCCCCGAGGAGACATCATGTGGCCAACATCAAGGGCTCTTGTAAACTGTCGTAACTGTCAAAGGTGTATACCCCACCTAGTAAAGTACAAAAACAGCTATTAGTCCACGCAAGAAGAAGAAAGGACGTAACAACAATATCCTCCAAACAGTTCAGATTGTGTTCATTGTACATATTCATTACTGCGTACTCACTTATCTATAATTTTATTGTTCATTCATTTATATCTTAAATATTACACTAGTAGTATCGTATTACCACCAAGGTGGAAAGTCAGACACTGACTGTATACGTCCAGTATCAAGGCATTTCTTTGTTTTTTCATGATTAATGTATCGCAAACATGGTGTATACTTGTACAACTTGATACGAATAAATTATTATTAATTATTATCTTATAGCAAGAAAGTCCTCCTATGTGAACACAAGAGGCATACTGCCCACCACGTAGCAAGTGCTCACACTGCTGTACTATCCAGGGGCATACACCATCATCGCCAGGGTGCCCCATCCTAGCCTTTGGGGATACCCCCAGCTGGGCTCCCAGCCCCCCTCCCACCCCAAGCTCCACCAGCTCCCCCCACCCCTGTACAAGTCAGTTGACTTGTACCTTGTTGGGTAGCCTCCCCCTGTGAATGGACACACACCTGTGAAAACATTACCTTCCTCTCATACTATGTATGAGGGCAGAACATATTTAGAATAATTTTTGCTTCAACACATGTTAGTTTTGCAGGAGTTTTGAAATTATACCTCTACGCCTGGATTCCCAGAAAGTATAGTTGTGTTCTGAAAATCTTTCCAGTATCCTGTATCTTACAGTTGTTGAAGCAAATGAAGGTCTCTCATTGAAGACATCTACATGAAGGGTAAATCAAGTGCAATATGTATTCAAATCTGATTTCGCAATTTACCCCATAAAGATTGACTGGCATAAATGTTCCCAGATGAATCAAAATTAAGGCTTGAATTATGAGTATGGAGTAATTTTGAAAACACTTTTGAAAAGCATATCATTTTTAGAGTTTTGTCATCAACATACTACAAGGGTTTTTGTGTAATATATGATAAATTAGACTATTTTAGTCCTTGGAGTGATTGGTTGATATTTGTTGACTTTTGAAATGACATCACAAGCATTATATTTCATTATGCGATTTTTTGCACTGCATCCATTACAAGACGGAGGGTGCAAACCTCCAAGGTGGAGGTGCAGGAGGGGCAAGTGCATCCTTAGTGCCCCCCATTAGGTCCTCCATTGAGTCAATCATGCACTGTGACAGACATCATTCAAAGTCGGAGGTTGCCCGTGGCTAGGTTCCATGCAATAGGCACTGCAAGCCACTGCAGAAAGAAACTGCTACCTGATCATGTGCCAGCATGCAAATATTAATGATGCAATGTTATCTCATCTCCACCCTGTCCCAAGATGTTTAGGGTCCCTTGACCCAACCACTCAGGTGACTCTAACGAACCAGTAAAAATCACAATGTTATCTTTACCTTCTTCACATATGATGCATTCAATATTAGTGGCAATCTGATTGTTATCATCCAATATTGTAGGGGAATCAAAGTCCACAAACAAAAACAAAAAACCTTAAAAATAGTATGCCAAAATAGTATGTTGAAACAGTGTGTTAAAATAGTATGTTAAAATAGTATATTAAAATAATGTGTTAAAATAATATGTTTGGATAGTATGCTAAAATAGTATGTTAAAATAAAGAATCATATATGTTAAAATAGTATGTTGAAATAAAACATCATATGTTAAAATATTATATCAAAATAAAAAAATCATATGTTAAAATAGTATGCTAAAATAGTAGGTTAAAATAATATGTTAAAATAGTAGGTTAAAATAGTATGTTAAAATAGTACATTAAATAGTATGTTAAAATAGTATGTTAAATAGTATGTTAAAATATTATGTTCAAATAGTATGTTAAAATAAAAAATCATATGTTAAAATAGTATGTTAAAATAAGAAATCATATGTTAAAATAGTATGTAAGAATCATACAGTTCTACAAGACATAGAAATAATGACAGTTTGAGGGTGATAGGAAATTGTAACAATCTATAACTGGAATAACTTTTTACAGTAACAAGGAAAGTGATTGGCTTCTAAAGTGCTGATGCCAGCTGGTATTGGAACTTTTAGAGGCCACATGACTGGTATTGGGGCTTTTTGCTGTCATTTGGGTGCCATTTGTAATTTTAAAAAGTAAACAAAGATTTCATTGAAATTCAGGTGGTTATTGTATATGTAATAAAACTATCACAGTGTTTTGCATCAATACTGGAGATATTCACCTCCTACAGAAATACTATATTCAGTACTCTACACATTCAGTACTTTGTGTAATTCACAAATGCAAAAGGACATTTCAGGAACATCTGCCAAATCTGCTGAATTGTGTGCAACAGAATTTTATATTACTTCTAAAGATTTTTATAAGACACTGTTACTAACCTTCTATATTGGTGAAAGTGACTGTGCCACTTGTACCTACCAGCTCTGTTTGGAATATATCTTTCAGGAGTTAGAGTATAATTAACATCACCACGACCACGTTTTGTATAGCCACCAATCACTGCTCGTCTACCAGGACAGGTATCTATTGTGTCATCCATATTGTTCAGAAAAGCTACATTCATTTCCTCAAGGGAATTCAGAACCAAAGGACCCCATCGAGGACCAAGTACTGGAACACAATAAAAGACAGTAGTGTCAGAAAGGTCAGTAATTATCTATATATCTACTATTTAAAATCAGTAAGGATCTGTGGATGTAAGTAACCCTGTTAAAATCCCATGTGTGTATTTTGTCATGTCAAGAACCTGCATGTCCAATGTCAGAGAAAATTTTTAGTTCCTCTATTTTTAGAACCTATGGGATGTACAATTTAATGTTACCAAGGATATGTGGGTGTACCTTGTACTGTCAGCAATGATGTTTGGGTATAATTTATTGATGTAAGGTTCCTCAGACAGTTAAAATGTAATGCCAGTATGAACCTGTGGGTGCACCATTAATGCCAGCAATGATCTGAGAGTGTAACTCTGTGATATTGTTAAGGTAAGGTAACTCTGTCATCTCAATAATGCCTGTGGTTGTACTTTGGAATGTCAACAAGGATCAATATTTAAACCTTGTAATGTTGGTGAGAATCTGTAGCTGGGCAATTGAATATTATTTAGAAATAGTATGATGATCAATGATAAAGTAAAAATAGATTTTTTTAGAATAAAAATCATTTGTTTATTTTCTTTGCAAGAAAAATATTTCTGGAGAGCAAACATATATTGCCATATTTTGAATGGTAGGAATGAAATTAAAATTAAAAAATTAAAAAATAAAAAAATAATAATTTAAATAAAATTTTACTCTGTGATTCCAATGGTTTGCCTTAAAGTGGTTTTCCCATATCTTTTTAATTTAAGTCTCTGATTAATACGAATGATAAACTAATACTCACCCTCAGAACAAGCCTCATAGGTGATGGTGTCACCATCTGTGTGTACAACTCTGTAGTTACCAATTGTTGTACCTATCATGAATAAAATTTGTTTCTATTATTGGTAAGCTATCATTTATTTATTACATCATAATACAAAAAATGCAACCTTGGAAAAATTAGCAAAAACCTCTTTGATCTTGGATGCCACATCTTAAGACATTTACACATCTCTATTTTAAAGGATCAAGAAGAAAAAAAACTCACAGGTTACTATTTGGAATGTAAAGAAAACAACATGAAGAGTGAACATGGCACATGGCAACTTCATCTTTGTTCCCTTTCCTGTAAATAATTGTTTGTTGCTTAATATTTTTAGCTATTTCACCTATTTTGTAGAAATTCATATACTAATTATTAAAAAAGACATTAAAGTTGTATGAGGTAACATTTCTTCACGCACTTCAATTAAAAATTGAAAAATTACCTGATAAAATTCTTTGAAATCTTTGAGTTTTTCAACTGTCCAGATCACTCAGAATGAGTAGAGCTGGCACTGTTCAATTTTATACTTAAAGCTACAGAAATTATATTTGAGAAGTCAAAAAGGTCTGAAGATATGTTTTTAATAGATGATAGGCCACAATTAATTATTTTACTTGTCAAATTAAAATACTGAAAAACAGGTGCAAGTGATGATGCAGGCAGCTAAAGTTGGCATTTTGGCTCATGTAAAATGATGTGATGCTACATTGATGATGAGTGAGTGACAACAAAGTGTCAGGTATGTGATTTTAATCATTACTTATTGAAAATATCAAAAATGAAACGAAACAACACACCTAGTTTCTAACCATTTTCCATCCATTTACACTTACAATCATTTTGTATTTTCTCTTCCAGTGTGTCTGATGTAAATAACAATTTTAATCACTTACATTCTGTAGGGGCTATTTAATGACTATTTTGTGTACAACAAATATGATGTTTGTGTCACATCTAAAACTAGGAAGGAGCACAGTTTTTTGGGGTTTTTTGCTATTCACTTTTGCCAGTCCACTGGAAGTATGAAAAGATCATAATAGAAAATCCTGGATTCACCACAACTTTGTACAATAGACTGTCCAATCCATTCATCGGACAGTGCTGACAGGATGGGGAGTTTTTTTTGTCAAAATAAAGGAATTTTAGTAAGTTAGATGAATTATACAAATTGAGCACAGTCACTGATATATGAATTACGATCTATTTGCAGTTTCATCAGGTACACAAGACAAATGTCAGTCGAGTTTTTTTTTCAAAATGACGAGATTTTCGTCCAATTAGACTAATTAGACAAAACTAATGGTGCATGAATTAGGTCCTATTTAAAACTCCCGATAGCCAAAGATATGTCTGTGGTGTAATGGATAAAGCAGTGAGTAAATTAATCAGGAGGTCTGGGGTTCGAATCCCACTTTTTCAAAATTATTTTTGTCAAATTCATCTAATTAGATGAAAGATAATTTTGAAAAAACTCGAGTGTAATAGTCTTAGCATGCCTGATTGCTGTGTAAGGGACTTGGATTGAGTCCTTGTTTAGGTCTGTCCATTTTGAGACTTGTTTATTAGACTTATCTAATTAGACGAAAGTTGTGAAAAAAACTCGTTTGAGTTACACAGTACAGGAAATTCAGTCAGTGGAGTTTTCTCTAAATGTTTTCACTGAATTCGCTGAATTCAGTGACAAAAAAAATTAAAAATTAAAAAATGGGCACTGTGGGGTTAGAACCCAGGATCTCCTGTGTAAGAGACAGAGGTGATACCACAAGACCACAGAGAAACAGGTAAGAGAGCAGATCCTTATACTGAACCTAATTCATGCCTCAGTGATTTCCTCTGATTCTCCGAATTTGCTGAATTCACTGAATTCGATGAAAGTTCTGCTCTATTTAGAGAAAACTCCAATTCTGCACGCAAAAATGGGTCCAGCCTGGCTTTGAAACCCAGGGCAGATGTCACCATAAGTCCAAAACAGGAGTATGAGTGGCCTCTCAAAAAAAGGACTTATGTCCTCTAAATTTTTGTTTTTTAAATTCTGCCATTTTAGGGGACATCAGTAAATTGTGTGTTTTTTACAAATGTTAGTCTATGAGAAAATACTTAGGAAATCAAACTTACCTTACATCATGGTGTTCAGAGGTTGAAACACTGGAAACACACCCGGGTTTTTCACGATACACATTTCTGTCAGATTAACTGACAGATCTCTACAGAGGGAAGAGCAAAAAAAAAAATTCGTCAAAATTGTCCCCAATGGGGTTGGAACCCAGGACCCCCAGATCATCACTCCAATTGAGTTTTTCCTAAATAACACAAATCTGACATTTTTTCTGGCATTTTTGTACAAAATTGACATCGAGGGGGTTCCAAATCAGCGAAAAATAAAGTTGCCTCCAGTTGGATTCGTATCCATTCGTATCTTCGTTGGATGGAATCATTTCAAGATTCAATAGAGCATGACTTTATATGGGTCTGAAAATCTGAGCATAACACAGGTCTCTGTGGATGAGTGGGTAAGGTATGAGAATTCTAATCCATACATGGTTGGTGTTGTGAATTCAAAGCCCACTGGAGGCAACATTATTTGTTTGATGATTTTGAATCTCCTTGATGTCAATTTTGTACAAAAATGCCGGAAATGTCAGATTTGTGTTATTTATAAAAAACTGGAATGCCTTACCAACTCAGTCAGGGAGGAATCTGTTGGGCAGTAGATTTCTGAAGTGAGCTTTATTTGTTTCATGCACCACTTCACATGTTGGACTTTGTTCATTTCCAGAATCAATAGAGCATGACTTTATAAAGGCCTTAATGATTCACACAGAAAACCAAATAGTGATTTAGTAAGCACAGTTGGAAGCGCATTGGCCTCATGGTCCTGAGGTACTGGGTTCCAACCAAACTGGAGGCAATTTTTGACAAAATTTTGTTGCTTTTCCCTTTAAGAAAATCTGTCAGATAATCTGACAGAAGCGTGTATTATGAAAAACCTGACTATGGACCAAACTACAGGTCAGGCACACTTTATTCAGACACAGTTAATCCAAAGTTCCATTTAATTCAATCAATATTCTGGGGGTGTGTAACCACTTGCGCAGTTATGCTCCAAGACACCAGATTTTGGCTGAAATACCAAGCAGGTGTCATGACTTCTCTGCATTGGCAGACGGGTCTCCAAAACATACAATGTCATGCACTTTGCACACATGTACACTTGTTTTCTTGATGAAGACATTCATTTATAATGCCATGGACTTGGGCTACATCTAAATCAAAGTTTCAGTTGTAATCTTAAGCTCTAAATTGAACTATTTCTTTATTCACAGACTTTATATTAGATCTAGCACTGAATTGAACATCTGTCTTTCAACATGTCTGCACCAATACATTTCTTTTGACCTGTTTGAATGGAGTTCATTTGGTGTTGCAAGTGTACTATTAGACTTTGCTCTGTTGACCCACTTGACATCAGTAGTGGAGCTCATGTGGATTGAGGATCTTTTCTTTTTTTAAGTCAAAAAGCCTAATTGATTCCCCCCTTGTCTGTCTCCAATAGTACATTTCCAATACTGGATCAGCTTGAATAGAGCAAACGAAAACTGTTAATTTTATGTCCTCCACAGATTTTAAAAAAAGAAAATAGTTAAAGTGAGTAAAGAAAATAAAAAGAAATTCAACCAATTGAGTTTTTCTTATCTTGAATTAAAAAGTACATCTAATTAAGCTAATTAGACAATAACAAATTCAAATCAAGGAGACCTTTTTAAGATTTGAGCCACCATGCACCAATGAGTTAACTGTGAGTTAGACACACAAAAAAGATTTCAGTAGCCTTCAGTCATGCTTGACTGGTTCCATTTGAATTCAGCTAACTTATTGACATCCCAAAGTCAACTGGAAAAATTCCAATGTTAGTCAACTACCAATAATACAAATATAATTGTGCAGGATTAATTTTGCATTGATTATTTACCCATGCTTCCACGTCTCTTGTCTCATAGACAACCATTTCAACTGCAGTCAGAGTTTTTAGATCTCAAAAAAGTCAGAATTTGTAAAGGAAACCAATGGGGTGAGTAGAGAATGCACAAAGTGGATTTTTTAAAAAAAATTCATTTTCTTTACTCACTTCAACTATTTACTTCTTTTTCTTTTTTAAAATCTGTGGAGGACATAAGCCCTGATACACTGTTCTTGACCTCTGGTGATGTAGGGTAGCCAGTATTAATGCTTGTGTGCTTTGTTGAACCAGGAGGTTATGTTTTCACAGGTGTCTGTCTGTTCATAGGGGAGTGTACCCTGGCCAGGACTAGGACAGGGTATCCCCATTCCTGCCCTGCCTCCCTAACTATCCAGGATCAGGACAGGGTATGCCTGCCTCACATCAGCCCCCTGGCCAGTACCAGAATAGGATACCCTCCTATCCCACGCCACCCTGCCCTTTCCCCTAGCCAGGAACAATGTTGAATGGTTTAAAGACAGGAAAAAAACGAAAGATTTTGAGTTATTTTGGTCCAATTAAAATCTACTCTTCTGCAGGTGTTTCTTTTCTCAATTGAAGATGGACATAGACAAAGGGTGAGAGAGCGAAGTAATCAGATGTAATAACACAAATTCATTAGATTTTGACCAAAAAAACTCAAAATCTTTCATTTTTACACAAAATTTGATGGTTCTCGACTTTTACATTAATGCGTGAATTGTCTGAAATTGGGAGTGAAAAAATGAAATACAATGATAAAACCAAATGCTAATAAAACAAGAAAGTCCTCCTGCGTGAATGCAAGAGACATACCATCTGCCATATACAAGTGCTCGCTCTGCTGGCCTGTCCCGGCTGAGATGGGGTACCCACCACCCGGCTGAGATGGGGTACCCACCACCCAGCTGAGATGGGGTATTCCCCCTGTGGACAGACAAACACCTGTAAAAATATTACCTCCCCTCATACTACATATGCGGTTGGTAAATACAACATTGTGAAAAGTCACAACCGGGTGGCTTGGTTAATGGACATGTGCCAATTCTTTTATAAAGATTAGTGATCAAAATAACTCAAAATCTTTTGTTTTTTACACAAAATTTGATGGTTTTAGTCCCTTTTACTTTGTTGGATGTGTCTGAAATTGAGGGTGGCAAAATGAAATAAATCAAAAGTTTCTATTTGCGTTTTTCACAATATGCATTCCTACCAGATTATCTGACAGAAAATAAAGTTCTTCAAAAATTGCTCCAGTGGGGTTGGAACCCAGGACCTCCGGATCATCACTCTAATGCTCTACCATCTGAATTGGGCAGGAATCTGTTGGGCAGGAGATTTCTGAAGTGAGTCACATTAAAGTCATGCTCTATTGATTCTAGACTTGAACAAAGTCCAACATGTGAAGTGGTGCATGAAACAAACATAGTTCACTTCAAAAATCTCCTGCCCAACAGATTCCTCTCTAGCTCACTTAGTAAGGCATTGGAGTGATGATCCAGAGGTCCTGGGTTCCAATCCCACTGGGGGAAATTTGTTGACAAAATTTATTTTGTTCTGTGTAACTTTAGATCTGTCAGATAATCTGACAGATAAGCCTTATCATGAAAAACTCAATTGTTCCTGGTTGGTCAATTCAATCACAACCCAGTCATGTATGACTGCTCACAGCATGGAAGTTATGCAGTTTAAGCCTAGCTTACTGTTACAGCATTTAAGTCTAGTTGTTTCCTGAACTCATGGTTCTGCATTTAAGCATTTGTACTATGTACAAAGCATAAAATACTGGATACAATCAGCAGATGATTGGCTGATCCTTGAGGATGTGGCTATTGGCCACATGCTTGGTTGGATCCCTGTGGGGCTCTCAACCTACGTGTGTAGTCGACAGCTGCATGGGAACTTTTGGGACTGTGCACCGGTAGGAGTTGATGCCCCCTCCTCTGAGTGGTTCTGGATCAGCCCCTGAGAATTTACATGTTACAGAATCAATTGCCTGTTCACAATATTTATTTCTTTTCTCACATCACACGTTACAATATTTCTAACTTTTACCTCACAAAATAGTCACTAGACGGCCCCACAAAGTAAAGTCACAAACAGAACAAACCGCTTCAACCTGTTTTAAAATGTTGTTTTCACCAATAATAACATTTTAAACCATCAGACTTTTTAAAAAGTTGGTACAACAATTGTGGACAATCGAGTTCTTCACAAACACCCAAAGTTGACATTGTTGATAATATTGCCAACTTTAACTCTGCAGTTATCTTGTTTATTTCCACCAACTGATGTTAGTAAATATAAAATGTAAAAAATCAGAGCTATCTGAGTGAGGATTACATTTCAAAGTTAAGTGTTTTATTGGACAAGTTGATTTTTAATGGCAGAGCTAAAACTAAGTTGGCCAAGTTGGCATTCTTGTAGTATGGTGAGTATTTTACCTTATGTTACTTTATGCTACATTACATTACATTACTTTATGTTGCATTACATTATGTTACTTTATGTTATGTTACATTATGTTACTTTATGTTGCATTACATTACATTACTTTATGTTGCATTACATTACATTACCTTATTTGCATTACATAACATTACTTTATGTTGCATTACTTTATGTTGCATTACATTACATTACTTTATTTGCATTACATAATGTTACTTTATGTGGCATTACATTACATTACTTTGTGTTGCATTACATTATGTTACTTAGTTAGCACAGTTGGAAGCGCATTGGCCTCATGATCCTGAGGTCCTGGGTTACAACCAAACTGGAGGCAATTTTTGACAAAATTTTGTTGCTTTTCCCTGTATGAAAATCTGTCAGATAATCTGACAGAAGCGTGTATTATGAAAAACCTGACTATGGACCAAACTACAGGTCAAGCACACTTTATTCAGACACAGTTAATCCAAAGTTCCATTTAATTCAATCACTTTTTGGGGGTGTGTAACCACTTGCGCAGTTATGCTCCAAGACACCAGATTTTGGCTGAAATACCAAGCAGGTGTCATGACTTCTCTGCATTGGCAGACGGGTCTCCAAAACATACAATGTCATGCACTTTGCACACATGTACACTTGTTTTCTTGATGAAGACATTCATTTATAATGCCATGGACTTGGGCTACATCTAAATCAAAGTTTCAGTTGTAATCTTAAGCTCTAAATTGAACTATTTCTTTATTCACAGACTTTATATTAGATCTAGCACTGAATTGAACATCTGTCTTTCAACATGTCTGCACCAATACATTTCTTTTGACCTGTTTGAATGGAGTTCATTTGGTGTTGCAAGTGTACTATTAGACTTTGCTCTGTTGACCCACTTGACATCAGTAGTGGAGCTCATGTGGATTGAGGATCTTTTCTTTTTTTAAGTCAAAAAGCCTAATTGATTCCCCCCTTGTCTGTCTCCAATAGTACATTTCCAATACTGGATCAGCTTGAATAGAGCAAACGAAAACTGTTAATTTTATGTCCTCCACAGATTTTAAAAAAAGAAAATAGTTAAAGTGAGTAAAGAAAATAAAAAGAAATTCAACCAATTGAGTTTTTCTTATCTTGAATTAAAAAGTACATCTAATTAAGCTAATTAGACAATAACAAATTCAAATCAAGGAGACCTTTTTAAGATTTGAGCCACCATGCACCAATGAGTTAACTGTGAGTTAGACACACAAAAAAGATTTCAGTAGCCTTCAGTCATGCTTGACTGGTTCCATTTGAATTCAGCTAACTTATTGACATCCCAAAGTCAACTGGAAAAATTCCAATGTTAGTCAACTACCAATAATACAAATATAATTGTGCAGGATTAATTTTGCATTGATTATTTACCCATGCTTCCACGTCTCTTGTCTCATAGACAACCATTTCAACTGCAGTCAGAGTTTTTAGATCTCAAAAAAGTCAGAATTTGTAAAGGAAACCAATGGGGTGAGTAGAGAATGCACAAAGTGGATTTTTTAAAAAAAATTCATTTTCTTTACTCACTTCAACTATTTACTTCTTTTTCTTTTTTAAAATCTGTGGAGGACATAAGCCCTGATACACTGTTCTTGACCTCTGGTGATGTAGGGTAGCCAGTATTAATGCTTGTGTGCTTTGTTGAACCAGGAGGTTATGTTTTCACAGGTGTCTGTCTGTTCATAGGGGAGTGTACCCTGGCCAGGACTAGGACAGGGTATCCCCATTCCTGCCCTGCCTCCCTAACTATCCAGGATCAGGACAGGGTATGCCTGCCTCACATCAGCCCCCTGGCCAGTACCAGAATAGGATACCCTCCTATCCCACGCCACCCTGCCCTTTCCCCTAGCCAGGAACAATGTTGAATGGTTTAAAGACAGGAAAAAAACGAAAGATTTTGAGTTATTTTGGTCCAATTAAAATCTACTCTTCTGCAGGTGTTTCTTTTCTCAATTGAAGATGGAAATAGACAAAGGGTGAGAGAACAAAGAAATCAGATGTAATAACACAAATTCATTACATTTTGACAAAAAAATAACTCAAAATCTTTCATTTTTACACGAAATTCGATGGTTCTCGACTTTTACTCATCTCGCTGATCAATCTGTTTTTCTCCTGTTTCAGTGGTATGTGTGGCATTGCTTCCACGTCAACCCTATGTTCTCTTCCAAAAATATTTTTGTGTCAACAATTCTTGATTCATTTGTAACCCGTCATTGTGTCTTAAAATTCTACCTTTAGATGTTGTTCTTTAAATACTGTTCATGTCATCAATATCTCATTTCAGGCGCCAAATGCCACGACTTGAAACCAAGACTGAAGTCCTGGGCCCGACCGATGTGACTATTTAACTGGTGTTTCTTTGCCTGTGTAAAGTGAGTTCCATTGGGTGTGGTCGGAGGTCTCTACCGGACCGCAATCATGCTCTTCTGCATGATCCTCTCCGGAGTAGTTATGAAGGAAGAGATCACTATTCCTAAGGTGGCGCCACTATCTGAAGACAATCTTAATATTCATTCTGCATGGTTTTCACAAGAATAGTTACTTAAGGTTTTGTTTTCACTGGTGTCTGTCCGTCCATAGTGGCGGTACCCCAGCATCTGGACCCAGCTCCTTTCTGGGAGGGTACACTATCCAGAATGCGGTACGTACCTTGGTCAAGAGAGGGGGTACCCCCACCACCAAGAAAGGGATATCCCTCCCCAGCCAGGATAGGCGTACCCCGCAGCCTGGATGGAAGTTCCCACCCAGAATGGTACATATGCCTCTTGTGGTGTCCTGCAGGAGGACTGTCTTGTTTTATGAAGTAATATTGGTCCTGTGCATGATACATTTTTGAATTAGATATACCATGAAGTGAAGATAGGTAGCCCATTGCTCCAGGAGCGAGGAGCACTGGAATGCATCTGTATTACAGTTACACGTGTGTTCCGATTGGAGAATGCTATCCACCAGAGGACGTTATGGAAAATGACCAGAAGGGGACGACATCTTGTTTTCTTTTTCTGCATAATAACTCAATTGTATTGGGATATATCTGCTACATTCATGAAGTCCCATTAATTTTTCAA
>JBCAUG010215617.1:0-19076 GCA_038406175.1 Haplosyllis leylae | reverse complement strand
GCGAGCACTTGCTGCGCGGCAAGCAGTATGCCTCTTACGTTCACGCACGAGGACTTTCTTGTATGAAATTAATTCCCAAGTAAATTCTTGCACTGTGAATCTCATTCCGAACATCATGGTATGCAAATGTTATGTTTCATATTGTGGTATCTCACGAACGAAACACTGGTATAATCAACCATGAGGTGGAAAATAAATAGCCTTTCCTATCTAAAAAGTGTCCTTCCAGCGGGCTGTTAACACTGGGGGAATTTCTGGTGGTTTTTGCTTGCAACATTTTCACAAGTGGAATCAAACAGATTAATAAAAACAATCCTATTTTAAAGCAGTTAACATCTCTTCAGACATATCTACTTCTTTTCGAATGTACACATTCTTTCACATACACATTACCCTTCTTCAGGTATTTTTTATCCTTATTTCTATCTGGAAGAAACTTGATTATTCTATTACAGAATTATTTCCATTTGTGGGCGAAATTGATTTTACCTGAATACTTATTTGCTTGTATATCATTCCAGTATCTGATTTGTAATCATTAATGCTACCAAAATATGTTTTAGAAGTCGACTTACAAAAAAGAATAATCAAAGGCAAATAGTCTTATTAATTCATAAGGGAATAGGGTGGCATTTTTGTTTTATTGCAACATTTCAATTTGGTTGAACATTTTTACAATTTGTCTTTTTATTGCATTTTATTTTTCCACCATTGGTGCAGGCAACCACCCACCACCCATGTCACGAATGATCTCATCTGTGTCAGCTCTTACACAAGATGCTATCTCTCAGTCTAAACTGAATGGTTTGTAAGACAGAATTGAATTCATTACATGTTTTACATTTCTTGATTGGTTTAGTGCTTGGTATTTTGTTCCATGTTCTCTGTAGACCGAATTTGATATTTGCGTTGTTTTCTGTGTGGGTTTCGACTTCGACAGAAACTTTACTGTTTATGTTCATGTTAATTATGTTCACAAATGGTTTTTGCCATTTATGCATTGTTAATTTGTATCTATATCACTGGCTTCCAAGGGGCCCCAACATTGCATCAATGGATACAAAATCTAGTGTATTGAATGAATGTTCAAAGCTAGTACACTTACAATACTCCTAATAACAGCCTTAACAGGGGACATGTTTTTCACAATTTGCAGGAGTATGTACATTTAAAATTAATAATATGGGCCTCTTCGTTTAGTAAACGAGACCAGAACACGATTTGTTAGGTATGATGCTCAGTGGCGAATCCTAGAAAAAAAAAACAGATATTAGTTGAACATTTTTGCAAGCCATTTTCTTCCAATAACATTGTAAAAGCGATGAAGCCTGTATCAACTGAGCTTACTTTCTCTGGATCCGTCACTGAAATTTACTTTTTATATGAATGGTCGATGTAACTACTTGATGTTGATGTTTCGGTCCTTTTCTTGTTCTGTGTGGTGTTGACGTTTGGCCACGTGTGATCGTGTCTACCACAAAACGATACCGTAGCGCTGACGACAGGTGCTGCAGGAACGTCGAAAAGCACCAGTTTACCCAACAGCCCCTTGCACGCTGTCAGTCAGAGTGAAAATGGTGCTGCAGTCAAACAACCAATCAAAATCGATGTCTCACAAACGACAAGGTTAAAGGGTGAGTGTTGTGATATCTTCAAATATAATGTACAACAACCCTCGCCATTTGAATGGCTAATGTATACAACAATGCTTTTAGTTATTTGGGCTTAAATGCTTAATACACAGACAAATGCTAGCTCCACTTCGAAAGGAAACTTTAAGGTATGTTTGGAATGAAATAATTACCAAGTGAGGAGGGATAAATATATCATTTGTTCACTCTTGAAATGGAAAGTTACCGGTACATCCTTTCTTTGCTTCCAGAATCAGCTTTATTATTATTCTCTTTAGCGGATCCAGGAGGGGCGGGGCAGCCCCCTGAACCCCCGATTTGGATACCCCAGTGCACAATTTAAAGAGTTCAACAATGAATTTTAGGGCCCAGTTTTTCTGGAAAAATTACAGGCTCACTTTGTTTGTCATAAATTATATCTTTCAATTTTTCCTAGCCTTACTCCACTTGACATTTCATATGATATTTCTTCTTGTGTGCATACTTATACATTATATTGAATCAGGCCATAAAGAATTCTATGGGTAAAGATTGAAATAAAGTATCTCAGTACACATTTTACATCAAAAATGTCTCAAGAATTAATCAATATTTTACCATAGACTGTTTTAAAATTTCAACAAGAGTTGACCAAAATAGGAAGATACATATTTTGAAATTAAAAATGCTACATCATCTATGACCTCAAGTAGGCCCCAGACCCCAACTTACCGAAGCCAATGTATTTGGAGACTAAATCAAAAGAATAATTATGTCCTTCAATTTCTCCCTTCAAGAAAAGATTTTTGCATTTGCAGAAAAGACCAAAATCGTTTGCATACGAATAAATATTTTTGTAATGATCCTCATAAATGTATATTGCAAAAGTTGAAGAAGTACCAGGAAAAGTGGATGAAGGCATGTTTGACTAAAAAATGTAAGAACTTCTAGGGCCCTGAGGTGGACCCTGGGATCCCAGCCAATATTGGCTCACTTGGCTGACATGACACAACATCATTACATTGGCAAAATTTCAGGAAAATTTTCTAGGCCCCCTAACTTATACTGGATCCGCTTGTGGCCCCCCAAGATGCTTCCGCTTGTGGCCCCCCAAGATGCTTTCGCATAATGTACCTTGAAAGCGCCTCAGCTGGTGCCCTTCCATCACCCATGCTGTTTTATTGTGTTGTTACTGAAAATATTAAATTTTCACTATTCAGGTAGCAAATCATCACAAACTACTTTAGAAATCCGACATGGAATAATTTTTGACGTATTAGAAAACGAGGCACACCAGGCTGAATAATTTTTACGACAAACAACAAGTGGTGTCTAGTAATCAAACCCATCATATCTCGGCATCGTTGAAACCAAGTATTATTGGCATTAGAAAGGAAATTAAACTTTGTTATGACATCGAATTCTATGACGGTCAAAGTCAAAATAGAGTACATAGGCACTTCAAATGATGGGGGTCCAGTTAGTTTACCAATGTTACTTTAATCCAAGAAAACTTTGTTATTCTTCCAAGCTATGTCAATAAACTACTTTAGATCTACACACCAAAAGAGAGATAGTGGCTAGGCTAGGCCGATCAATCAACAGAAATAAACGTTTTTACTCAACTTTTTGGTAAAAGAGTTCAATTCTTCAAAGACGTTAACTGTTATTTGTTTGTATTTGTAAAACTTAACATTCTTAACATTTTGTGGTTCAAGTCAGTCCCTCTTGCATGACAGTTGGATTTTTTGTAGTTTCACGCAATCACATTTAAATTGTCATTAATTTTGAACAAGTATTAAAACTAACTAACTTGAAATGCAACAAAAATTAAAGTAGACGTTTTCTCAACAGATGCTGCTCCAACTTTGCAACAGGGTTGCCGCTCCATTAAAAGTATAGCCACACGAGGAATGTGTATCTTTATTTTCCACAGTGATATCAGTAGCAGTAGTGTGCGGCCCTGCTGTGGTGGATTATGTCGAAAAAACATGTTGGAAGGCGTGGCAACCCTGAACAGCAAAAACGGTCAAGTTGTCTCGTGTCTGATGAATATTTGTAGTCTGTTTGTTTTGATAATTACTTGTGCAAATTTGCAGATCCCGACGTTCTGGAACCGCCGTCGATCGCTCAGCTGAAAGAAATGAAAACATATGTCAAACTTTCAACAAAAATGGAAAAAGAACTTGATACTCTACGCAAGAAAATGAACAAGGTAAGAAACTTTGGCAATGGAAATAACTAATAGAACAATAGAATATTTTTTTACGAGTGAAATGCCTTTGTCTGAATATTTTTGGATCCTTAGTGGCAGATTCCTCTGTATGCGCTGGACTGAAACATTTCATTGTTCGAAGTTCGATTATCTCTTTCAGATGAAAAACATTAAAAGGGAGAATTTATTGAGCTATTTTTTGACATTATTCTATGTAGGAAATGAATTATAATAAACCTTTGGAAGCAAAATGTTTTCAAATTAAGTCTAACAATTTTAATACTTGTTAATTAAGACTGACAGTCTGTGGCAGTCATGTTGGCCCTTGAGCCGGGTAAGATTGTCTATCGTCACCATTTTAGCTGAAACGTTTCAAGACCCTTATATATTAACACTACTGCGTTTCCAGTTCAACAATTTAAACCTTTTCCTCACCGAACCACTTTCTTCTTCTATCCGCTTTTTTACAGTTTACTGCTAGGTCTTTATTTCATACTTGTTTTTCGTATCGCTTTAACTGGAAGACAGTCACACTCGTACTTTCACTTCTGACGAAAATTAGCGACCGAGTAAATGTGTAAACATCTTCTTGTTTCCTGAAAACTGCGGAAAACTCTAGTATGAAATAAACCTAGTCCATTACCAAATAACATTCATTCCTGCCCAAAATGTTGAAAACGACACACGGATCTAGGCAGGAGTAATTGCATTATTTTGGTAATTTTTATTCCATTACCTTTGACATTTATCATTTTGTTCACAAATCAGAAAAGACACATTAACGACAAAAGACTTGACTGCGCTTTAAGAAGTCTGCGGTGAATAGAGTCGTATTTCTTCTATTAATTATGTTGATAAACTTGCACAGTTAATAGGACAAATACATGTGTGAAATAAAGAAGGACAGTTTCACACATTTTAGTTCAAAATGTTGTGAGTAGAAAAACAGAAAGGTGTGATGTAAGCACAAATTGGGAGTGGATTAGATAGAGAACACAAGTAAATTATTAATTGCTGCAGCTCGTTACAAGAGGGTGAATCCAAGTTGAAAATGCCAACCACAAAAATCCCAGTCTGATGTTATTTTTCGAAACCAAGTTGTGTTACAGTTTGAAATGGGGAAAGTAGCTTGTAAGGAAATGGTACTGCAACCGAAAGGTATATCCTTTTTCCAGAAATTTTCTAAAGCGCACCTTTTATCAAGAAGCATGTTCTTTTGGGCTCAGTAGATTAATACATGTTTAATTTACGAAATATTATGTGGAGACAAATTGCAACGTGTTCGTTTCTTGTCACTTTGTGTGAGCTTTAGAAAACATTTTAGTGGTTCAACTTGGATTTACCATAAGCAATGATGGATGATAAATAATGAAGAAGATTTAACTAAAATCATTGTGCTAAAACTAAAGTGCTATTGAATTGAAGGTTGTCGTTTTGTAAAGAAATCAATAATCCAGTTCAAACATTAAAACTTACTCATATCCTGTATCCAGCGACGAATGTCCTCTTGAAATGTGAAAAGGCCATTTTCATCTTGACAAGAAAATGTTGATTCAATGGAAAAAACGTTACAATGATTGGAAGCATGTCTCCGTCTAGTTTTATTTTCTCAAGATTTTATACCACGCACAACTTTATAAATTCATTTTGTAACACCTCTAAAAATTCATGATGAAGCATGCCCGGCGAGCTTGCTCTGCTTAAAAGTTTTAGCATGTTCCTATCTACATACTCAGTCCTTTCAACATCACAAAATGACGCTGGCCTAAACATATTCCATAATTTAGACTTTCAAATTATCTGGCAAACAACTAAGCGCCTTGGACGAATATTACGAATTTCCAAAAGTTTTTAGAGTTCTTTTTAATCGCCCCATAAACTGACGGGTTTTATTTTCTATGTTGTAATTTTATACTGTCTTGACTTTGTTCAGGCGCGTAACAACATGCAGGAGATGCACAATTTACAAGAGGAAAAGCTGCTGTTGTCGCAAATTAAGAGCAAAACAAATGTGGAAAAGGGACAGAGGAAGTCAATGAAGCGAGCATCCAAACACGGAAATAGTGACGACTTGACGGCGAGAAATATGCAAGAGATGAGCAGGCTCGTCTCAGAGCAGGAAATCAAGGTTGGCTGATTCACAGATCAAGCAATTTCTTTTGGAAGTATAGTTAGTAAAGCTGTGTTCACGTGGAACGAAAAGTGAAAGTAACATCGTTGTTCAGTGAGGGAAACATGACTGAAACAATAAATCTTTTCATCCCTCTTCAAACCTCCGCCAACCCCCTCCCCCAACCTCCCGACCTCCCACCTGGGGCTGCAGCTGGGGAGGTGGGGCCAGCCTAGTCCTTCCTGGTCTAAACCTTCCTTTGGCAGGGGTGGGGGTGTTGTTGGTTGCATCATGGGCTGAGTTCCCAGTGCATCATAGGGAGCCTTTCTTACCCCCACCTCCCACGCTTGAGGACATTACCTTCCCGTAACCTTGCGGGCGGTAAAATTCGCTTTCATATTCACTTTAGTGCACTGTGGACGGTCCTTAACACATAAAAATAAGTGAACTGATATTTGACATTTACACTTTGAGTAACATTTTCTGAAATGAAGTTGTTAAGTTACTTGGATAATCATTTGTAAAAAAAAAATGTCTTGCAGCATAGAGAACTAAAGAAGGAGCAGATCGAAGCAATGCGAAATTTGTGCTTAGATCAGTACAAAAGTGAATATGACCTGCAAATTAAATATCATCCGCAGCTCTACGATCTATTGATGAATCTTATGACTAATAGTCATGAGGATCATCTGAAAAAACTGGACCAAATACACGATAAAGAGGTAAGAAATTTTCAAAGTGGAACTCTTCTATGGGATAGACATTGATTTTTAATGACACGTCACAGCAAAAAGACATCGAATTCCATACTAACATACAAAAAAGAAAATTGATTGTTCACATATTAATGTTACAGGTGGCAGATTTGAAGAAGAAACTCGATGCCCAGAACCGAGAGGAGATGAAGATGCTGGCAAAGAAGCACAAAGATAAAGCCGAATTGAACCGAATTAAACGTGAGGCCCAAACGAAACACATCCAGATGGCTGTGCAAGAAAGACAAAAGGCAAATAGACATTATTGTCTTGTTTTGTAACTTGCATCCACGATACTGAACATCATTAATTGAACACAATAAGTCTTAAATGGAAGAACAGATCCAAAGATTCAAGTTAACAAAAAGATTTTCACGCTTATTTCAGTTGAGAGATATTCTAGAAAAGAGAAAAGAAGAGGTGAGAGCAAGGCACGATGAATTGAAGAATGAGCTCTCGACGGAGAGAGAAACGGTAAGAATAAGCTTATGAGAACGCCGAGTCATATTGGAAAAGCATCGTAAAATTTCCTTTAACCTTCATGGCCAACAAATATGAAGCTTTCACTTTTTGAGAGAATTATACCTCTAGAAATGTTAAAATATCACCCCACGACGCGTTAGTTTTGGGCGAAAAGGGAACATTCAGAAACTGATTCTAAAATTGGTTGAAGAATGAATCCTTTTTTTTTTTTTTTTTTTTTTTGACAAAGTAAACAAAATTCTCACCGTTTTTACTTTAGACTAAGGGCGAACTGGAGGCGGATTACCGATCGCGTTGTGAAAAGCTAAAAGAAGAATTAAAAATGCCTGAACCACCCAAACCTGACGCCAGCCAAACAACATCCCCTGTTCCAGTTCTCCCGGAGGACGACCCAATAAGTCCCCACCAAGAGGAGCAGATGGAGGAAAGGGCTCCGGAAACATCTGACACTAGTCAAAAAGAGGGCGTTAATTCAGATAATGAAAAGGATAAAACTTCAGCTATATCTCAGAATCATGGAGAAAGTGTTAAAACAGACACTCCAAATGGAAAAGTTTCAACATCGGATATGCAAGAAACATGCAACAGTGGTGATAATTGTGAACTTGAAAATGAAGATGCACTGAAATCAAATGGAGATGTCCCTTCACATCAGCAGGCTGAATGTGATGAAGGCCAAGAAGTAACCAAATTGTAAGCAGATACATGTTCAGTAACAGTATGCACAGGGTAAAATTGTGATAGAACGCTGTATGCAAAAAAATGATCGCAGTTTGAGTATTTTTAATTGTGATCGTTGAAAACAATGTTGTGTGATTGTCCTCTAGTCAACACAAAAAAATGATTTGAGCACAAAAGCTTACATATATTTTCCTTTGTATAAATGAACAAAAAGTAGAAATGTCTATTTTTAAATTTCAGAGGAATTATCTCAGTGAGACATAATACTGAGGAAATTAGCAGAATTTAGTTGAATTTTAATGCTTTACAAGCATTTCTAGTGATAAAGAGGATTGGTGCTTTCCTTAGACTTCTACATGTATTTGTTTCCGTTGCTATTAAAACTAGTTACATGTTGTGAAAAACTTCAATGTACTGCCAAAATACGCATTTGAGCATGCAGCTGAATGTGTTTGAAGCTTGTATGGCACCAAAAAAAGACTCCCAATGTGCACAAACGTGTCTGGACGTTTGCCTTGTGAATGTCATGTTATTGTACAGTAGCGACCACATATTTTAGGTGAGTATATTTGAAACAAACTTTCGTGTTTCTGATGTCACGTGGTTTAAGCAAATACTGAAAATTAACAGAATCTGAATAAAAAGGAAACTATGTCAGTTTAACAGAATCTGAATAAAAAGGAAACTATATCAGTTTATGCTTCTGTCATGCTCTAATCCTGCATGTTTGTACTAAATTGGTTCATATTTTTAAAAAAAAAAACTCTTTCTATTTACAACAGAGAGTGAGGAGGCTCAGTTTGACGTGTTTGATTTTCTACTTGTGACACCATTGCCTGAACACTTGGTGAAATTATGAAGGAGCACTTGGCACAAGGGTCTACCACAAGCCACCGGTCCCAGGGAGTGGCTACTCTGCGTTTCAGCTTTTTACTTCATTCATTGTATAAACTGCACAGAGATGTACACGACCCAAATATGCAGGAAAGCACAAGCTTTACACCCAGCAGATGATTAAGTGTGTTGATTGAGTAAACCTTCGCACGGTTAAAAGCAAGCAAGCCAGTGGTAGGCATTTTACGTTCCATCTGGCATGTGTACGAAAAAATCTTTGATGAAAGTTTATAAGCGTGAAAAGGAGGATTTATTGTGAAATAGTTGCAAATACACTTTCTTTGTGCTGTCGTTCGTTTCATTTCCATCAATTATTCAATGAGGCGTCGCATTTGAAAGAACGTTTATATCTGTCCTGTCGATTACTGGAAACGCTGTGGAGTTCAAGAAACAACATATCAGTATCAAGTTTAGAAGCATTTTTATAGGTGCAGATGGATGGCTACTATTAAGTTAATATTAGGCCAAGGTATTTCAGTTTTTGCAGGCTAAAATACTTTTGAAAAATTTGTGTTCGAAAACGTACTGAGAGGAGTAATGTTTTTATGTGTCGTTCCTAGTAATTACTGAAAGGCGAAAGGACAGTAAAAGTAAGGTAATATTTGGAAATGACAGTGAAAATAAGTTACTGACTTTACGGCTTACAAAGTGTGTGCGCTGAAATGTGTTGCTCATGGGAACCAAAAAAGTCTGTGAGGAAAAAACGTGTGCCAATAATGCTAATTTAACTTTTACTGTTATGCACACCTCTTCTTTATGGAAGGGATAAGCACGACATCTCTGTGACAAAGAGTATCAACTCGATGAGTCAAAAACGAATTTGTGATACGTAACTTACTTATTATGAATGAAGGCCAAACAATTGGAAGCACACACATACTAAACTGTATGTCATGAACGAATTACAGATACTTTTTTATGTCTATTTGCGTTAGCAAATATAATAAATGCAGTTTTCAGAGTGTCCTTCCAACTTTTTAGCTTGTCAACTACTTGTACATTACGTCGGTGCTGGAAGTATTAGGTACACAGTATACTGCACAATGTATGCTATCAAGGCGTACATATCTGCACACAAAATTACATGCAACAAACTACAAAGTAATGCACTGTGGTTCTATCTATATTGGGGTGTAAATGATTCTGTTGCAATATCTTCACAAGTCAATGGCCGTTAACTTGTTTAGTTTGAAGCAGCAAAGTATATAACTTCACACAAAAATACTCTACAATACTCTACGTAATGGTCATGTGTAATGTATTTGAATTCTTGTTAAACTTACTGTTTCTTACATAATGTAAAATTTCTGGTAATCCGTAAGTATGGTCGTTTGACACCTGAAATTAAATGTATTCCCTTTTTTTAAATTCTTTATTTCTACGCGTTTTGGCTCGATTTTTTTCAAAAGATGCATAGTTCCTTATTTGTCAGTGGTACATGAAAATCAGTGTACGGCAAATGAAATAAACCGATTGAATGACTTAAAACGCTTTGTAATACTTTTCAAGAAATAGTACACATATACAGAAAATAGAAGCTACATCATACGTATTCGAACGACTTGTTAAACAGTTTATTTTATTGAATTCTTGCGATCAGTATTTTATGCACATTCCATTGAGTAACTTCGTGTATCAACGGTATTCTTCATTGCAATTCACTGTAATTTTTCATATGCAATATTTCATTATCTGTTCGTGCAAACATTTTTTTTTCTTCGCGCCTCATAAATATGTATGCTACCACACACATTGTAAGGTATGTCTAAGTCCGGTAGATCAATGTATTTTTACAAGAAGAGGTAAAAGATTATTTTGCAACTTATTTTTCTCATCAAATCATTTGTAAATAATCACCAAATCATTTGTAAATAATCATTCAAGATATGATGTTATATTATAAAAAAAAGAGAAAGAATTGGCCCTCACCCGATACATCAATTGCACAAAATACGGCTCGAATTTAGACCGGTTGATCTGTTCTGGATTGTTTGCCAAAATATTAACGCACTTTTTTCAAGAAATTATTAACAAGTAACAAGTAAAATCACCATGGTTGTTTCAATTGTTGCGAAAATTATCATGTTTTCATGCGTCATTTTAATTTATATGTAAAATAATTGTTGATTGTTAAATAGCTTTTCATCCCATAATGTCTTGTAAGGGAAAGATTTTTTTTTAAATGCAAACGTGTTGCAGCTGTTAACGATTTTTTTGTTTCGAAATTAAACTCATTATGTTACTCAGTCATCTCTAAGTTTGTTGGTATTATTAATGAGCTGATGCAAACTCGGCATGATAAGGTAGAAACAAAAAATCGCAATATCTCCACACTAATATTCAAAGTACATGTATGCAGCAAAATTTTAACGTAGTATTTACACAACTAATTTCTTTTTAGATATTACTTACTTTCTTGCATCGTTTACATCAGCTTTTAAATAGGCGCCTTCGCGAAGGATTATGGTCTTGGCAAGTTCCTCATTTGCTCGCTTTTTTTCACATGTATACATCAAAAATATCTTTTAATTTTTCCGAAGGCTGGTTTGAAAAGCTGATGTGAAAATGCCTATTTTGTTTATTTCAAGCACATTCACAGTTCGAACTAAATGTGCCAAGATAGTTTGTTAAGGGGAAACCATTATAATAAAAACAAGCACCTAAAATAAACCTTTCTTTTGTTTCAAATGTGAAAAATGGTTTCATACAAGTTTCAAAGCTTCGTGAGGATCTGTTGGTTTACGTTATTTTAAAGCTTTTCTGGATTTGTTTTGGGACATCTGTGTAATGTGATAGTGAGATGTACCAGTGAGGGAATATTTGTGATGGCAACGTTGCACTTTTTCCGCATATAGAAACTCCTTCACTGTGTTATGCTGGGCCAAATAATTATCTTTGTTCACCTGAAATTACGTGTCATCTTTGTATCAAACTCCAGAACACTCCCAGATTATCTCGGGAAAAGCCTTGATTTATTAGGTGATGTTTTGACAGATGAACATGTATGTTTTGGTCACGTGGTCAACCGGAAGTAGACTTCTGATTGGTTGAACGGATTTTTGTCGGAAATGGCTGACGTTCAGCAGGGTGTCTCAACTTATTCGAAGTTTTTACTGTAGAACAGCGGTTTCAAAGCTTAATTTATTGTGGAGTTAGGACTGGAATGAACGCTAGATTAGGTATGTATAACCTGTTGTACTGATAGGCCCTTAAACATAGAGATAAAAGTGGTGAGGTGGAGATAATTTATTCGTGAAAACTGACAGCTGATTATTATGCAGCTGCTTTGCAAGTGGAAGCAGCTAGCAGCCATATCTTGTCGACGTCAAAATAGCATAGAAGATACCGTAATTATTTCCTTGATATTTTTACTTAGTCTCGGATTGCTTCCATATTCAAAACTTACTATAATTTGAATAAATAAATAGACCTGTTGCCAATACGGCATTTGCATTTTTGCACAGGGGCCGAATTTCATTGATGCTTCCAACACTTATAAAACATGATCAGTCCTATTATATTATAAACTCATCTCCAAGTACATGTATTTGTGCATCTGAAAAAGTGAATATCAGATCTAAACTTCATCGCTTGGCGAGATCAACAGTAGGATTAAACCTTCGGCCGTTTCCAAGTGAGACAACTACCAGTAGACCTCGAGGGCAATGAAGCAATGACTAATCTATAGGCTGTTATGTATTGCACTGTTGACATTTGTCATAGGTTTCAGTTCAGGGTTCAGTATTTGTACTTTCATGCATCAAAGTCCGCTTATTCGTTTGCGTGAACTTGTTACCCCACAGGTGGTGTAAAAAATGGGTTTGTTTATTTCTTGTAAAGATGCATGTGGGTTGAGACAAATGGAGTTGGGTTTTGCTGATATTTTTAAAGGGTGCGTTAAGTGTGGAAAAAATAAGGATGTGGTTTGTCGGGACTTTTTACTTTAACGGTAAATAAATTAGTAGGATTGAAAGTGATTGCAGGTAAAATGTACATGTGAGAATATTTCGGATTAGCTAGCGGATGTGAAGGAAATATCTTCAAATCATCAGGTTTGCTGATCCTCGTTCGCAAAATATATTTGTACCTTCTACAGAAACCAGATGATAAAGTGTCGACAGTAATATTGGAAAATGTATGAGATGTGCTAAATGGGACAGATCTACCTGATAGTTAAACTTAATAAGGAAATGATGGCTATTGTTATCCCATTGCATCAAAAATAGAAACCGTGATGAGAGAAACATGTAGGCAGAACGAAAGTAAGTTGGTCTAGGTAAAATATATACACGTACATAAAGCTTCATATTGGGATAAATACATTTACATGTACTGAAAGCTGCGGCTGGTATTAGTCTGGCCATATAAGGAATTCTCAATGAACGGCTGTGACTATGAAGTAAAATAATATCGGACGTTTATAAATAAACCTAGTATCTTGATGAATCTAGGTTTAAGGTAGATGTATGAAACATGAAGGAAATGCAAATGTTCTGGGTATAATTCATATTTTGTTGGTGTTTACACAAACAATTAAAATTCACTTTAAAATAAAAATTCCTTCTCATTAGCAGTCTTAACATTGCTTGTACAACGATGAAAGACAGTGTTGCACTCTTGGTTAATTACATTGAAAATCTAGATAATCCAATTTGTGGATTTTCTGTTGTGTGCACTCCATAATGTAGTCAATTACTTCTATGGGTGTGATAGGCTTTTGTAGGCAGAATCACATGCAAAGTCACTATGGAAAAGGACTTAGACCTAACTGTCAATATATATAGAATCGGTTGCTATGGAGACCCTTTTTTATTTTGAAGCTGACGGTAACGATTGGGAGGGGTCTCATTAAGGCAAGGACGTCTCAGAGTTCAAAGAAATGTCGGTTTTTCTATCGTCAGTAACAAAAAAGTCCCTTTTTTCTCCAGTTTCCTTGAAATATCACATAAATTCTTTAGTTGAAAAACTGGTCTAATGTTACCCGCGGGTAATGCTAATTTAATCCAAACGATTGATTAATTTTAGTTGAAACATCTTGTTTGACACTGATCATTTTAATGGAAATTTTGACAGGCTTTACAATATCAAATATAAGTAGTCCTTCTTTTTAAAAAAATGCATTTGGGACTATGCAATATTTCTTCAGTAATTTTTTGCAGATCCTTTCTGTTTTTTGGGGGGGTGGGGGCGAAGTTAACAAGACTACAGACAGACATCCTGTCGTGCAATGTCGAAAAGAAAAACGACAGGGTCACCACTTTATTAGGAGTGTCGTTTACATGGTATTCGTGAATTATAAATAAGAAGATCGATTGAAATCCATGTAGTCCACACAGACTATCTTACGACGAGGTAAATATTTCATAGACAAACGAATTGATTATCGAGATGATATTAATAATACGGATAACTTTATTCTCACCAAAAAAAGGGTGTTTTGCTGATTACCAGGCAGAAACTTTCCAAGTTGTATCAAAGCTGAAAATCTATAAATTACCCAGGTCACATTTTATAATTTATGCTGTTTTCTGCTGAAGTCAGAATTCACAAGAACCAGTAAGTTACAATCTTTCAGAGGAACTATTAATTACCGAACCACTACATTTACCTCTTTCCGTCCAGAGCTTTGGTTCAATGTAATACATGGATATTTTTAGATGGGCATAAAAAGCAGATTCTAACAACCTGAAAGAACTAACTGATAGAACTGAAACTAGTTGAATCGTAATGTACCTTACGTACTTATTTCAACTAGGATTGTCAGAGCTTAGTGATTTTTTTCTACATGTATCGTCGTCATAGGTACCCCACAAGGGAAATTTATGAAACTCTTTGAGTTATTTAGACATTCTCTCTGGGCCGTCGGTAGTCTCGCGAAATGTTTGTAGACCTCTGCACAAACACTTTGTGCGACATTTATGGTATGCAGATATGAAACACCATTGCAAGACAATAGTTCTGCACAGCACAGGAAATCAGACCAGGTTCCAAGAGGACATCACCCTTTTCATACATAAACTAGGAATGGAACCCTCAAGCATGCAGAATAAAAAAAATAGACAGTTGTGATGAATCATAAGTCACCCATTTTCAACGAAATTCATAATTATGTAGAGCAAGTTAAAAATTGACATTCTTTGGTAGCAGAGATGACTGTGAGGTACCAGTCAGCCATGAATAATTACGCGTTTGGTAAATGTTTCCGTAATTTATTGTAAAATTTCCTGAAAAGTGCCGCACATCATACATGATGTATGTATAATTATCATCTGTCAAAAGAAGGCTGTCATAATTCATGAGATCTTGCCTCGCCCAGGAAATATAATTTACGTTGTCAACGTAAAGCCTCAAGAGCTTCTTCGTGGCAGAGAGAGTTTCAGATCTACCGTCTGTATTTCGATAAACAGAAGCTAAAGTTTGACGTCTCGCAAAGAATTGTAACTGAAAACTTGCAATGTAGTGGTTTACATCCAGCGTTTGCGACGCCGCTGCGAGATCGCTCCCAAATCAAATGTATGAATTCTGTCATGTACTGTTACACCAAGTGTCAGCGTCAACGCTAACGTAAAATTAATCTGTTGCTTGGAAATGGCTTTGCAACCCATTCAGAGTGAGGTCGCAGCGATGTCACAGACGCATCGCTGTCGCTGGATGTAAATGGGCTTTAAAAGGGGAATTTGCGTACATGTTGTAAGTGTGGTGTATTGAGCTTGCTCAAGAATGAATGATAGATCGGATGCAATTGGCTCTAAACAGCTTCCTGATTTGAAAGCATTTCAATCCCTTTTGGCACGATAGAGCCTTTTGGAATCAACTAGGTGGTCCTAGTATGAATGGTTCACAACTTCTCAGGGATATGGGACCATACATCAGATCAGCAATTCCTGTCCAACCCCAACTAACACTTGAACAATCACATATTAGGTGCTTCCAAAAGGTACTGATACGCAACACCATGGTTTATGCTCATGTAGCTCGCTGAAAATGAATGGACGGGGATTTGTAGTTCCCAGGGTTTCAAATAATACCATGAAAGTACTTGAAGCATTTTCTCTTCTGTGCGGTGTTTGGATTGAATCATCGATGATATTATATTGAATACGGATTTTTTCAGGAAATGGTACACAGATCATGTAATTTAAATTGTAAGCGGGATCGTACTTGTTGTCATGTCACAAGAACGTATGCACACCCCGAAAACTCCTAGCAGCTCAGTTCCAACAGGAAGTTTTATACATGGGCATCTCATCGCAACGGAGTATTTCATACTTTGTTGCAATCTTGAGATTTAAATCAATTCATGGTGTTTGACATTCGATATGCAACAGCAAGACGCTGGTGTTAGTAGGCTTTTAATAGGTTCAATCTAAATGATTTCGGGATAATAAATATGGTGCCGAAGGTGCTTTACCTCGAAGTGCTTTACCGAAGGTGCTTTACCTCGTGATGTGGCCATTAGTAATGCAATTTTAACACAAGCACTCAGTATGAACCATGCCTTTCAGGTAAAGAATCTCATTGTAATTATTCAATGTCCAGTAAAATTGGACTTACCCGTTTTCAGTAGGTTGTGCACAGATTTGAATCTGTCAATTTTAGCCCGGGGAAATTGATTTCTCTGGCTGAAAATGATGGGAAGTCTTTTTATATACCAGCTCTGCAAAAAAGCTCTCAACAAACTAAAGCTGTACTCTCAGACAGTTCTCAAGCTGTACTCTCAGACAGTTCTCAAATAAATTTACGCATGCATGGAAGCTTGAAAACTTGCCTGGACAACTTTTGTAGTGCCACATTTAAAGTGAAGTAGCAGATCATTGTGCAGATACGCAATGAAAATGTTACAATCGATGAACATATTGCCAATTTGCATAAAGGGTATTGAATTGTACGACTATGCACAGTTGTAGGATCATTGGTTAGATCATCATTCAGGGTATTCCAACCAGTTAATGAATGTTCTTAACAACAGACGGTCGTTTCTCAGACCCAATGTCATATGATTTTTACGAAAAGGAAGAAATCATGTATCCCTTAGCTGTACAATCAGGAAGTCTTGTCCCCTTTGAACAGGAATTTGGACTTCGGTGGAAATGAATCAATGGCTTACAGGGAGCTTATTTTGGCTCAAACGAAAGATTGATAGTGGTAGCGCTTATCCAGTATAAAGATACAAATTGTCCAGATTTAGCCACGGAAAACTTATAAAATCTCAACGATGACTGATTATTCTGGAAAAAGCAATATTCTATGAAATATCTTATGCGAAATAATGTGTAGATATGTTAGCTAAACGATGGACGTGTACAACTTACAATATCTCAGTGATTTGAATTTGATTTTAAAGGCGTGCAATGTGAAAGCTGTGCTTTGGAATTAATGTCAATTGTCTAACAGCTTCCATAATTGTAAATCAACGGACCAAACTGATTGTGTACAAACACTCATAATTACCTGCCATGGAGCAATTCCAGTTATTTGTTTTACAGATTACTTTGCGACAACGGAATAATCGAAACACAAGTGAGTCGTAGAGTATTGACTGGGACATTTGCGTGCAAAGATGTATTTCATTGGATACCTGGGTAATGAACTTTCATTACCCAGCAGTGGTTCTCATGTTTAACAATGGACTGTTCCAGTAAGCGTGTTTTCCCTGAGAATAGAAAAAAGGAATATTACTTTTTAACGTTTGTTTCCTTGGGAAAGGAATTAAGTAATAAGGAAATTATCTACAAGTCTAAAATATTTGGCAAAATCACCACTGCTACTCCAATTTTCAGACGAGTAACTATTCATTGGAGTGCCGAGTATGTATTAGTGATGTTCTTTTGGTTAATTTTTATTATATTATTATATTTTTTATATTACTCATTGCTCCAAAGTAATGGCTTACTCCCCTTTCCGTGCAGTTGACGAGTACATATCTAGAAAGGAGATGCATTTTTGAATAAGAAATGAACAGATTAACTTAAGATAGCAAATATTTCACACACAGAGACACGTGCATACAAATAAGAAATATGTAAACTTAGATTCGATTTATTTTTAGTCGCGCCTGCTCTAGCAGAGTGACTTATCTTCTCAGTATGGTGTCTGTTTGTTTGCTTGCTTTTAGATAGATTGATATTCTATGCAAAACATTAAAACAGATCGGCTTCATTCTTAAGACACCACCAGACACAAGTGATTTTCAGGTGTGGCACAATGCAAGCATTCTTGTTCTTACTAGATCTGAAAAATGAACACTCTGGAAGACTTCACGCTAATGCATTTGAGAATTAGAGGACATTTAGTTCATTTGTGTCCAATACTGCAAGGGCATACCGTCAGTAACCCTGACTGGTGCAGGTTATGCGATTGTTGGACGTTCTATAGTAAATATGTACGTTGACGCTGGACGGTAGAGAGAGTTTGCATTCAACTTATCGTTGCTAGAGTACCGTGGAGATTGAAGCACGAAACTTAACATGGATCTCCTTGCCATCCCCGGTTTCAGTAGCTGTTTGGGGAAGTAATTTTGGACTCTTAAAAGGTACCAGAAATTGCAGAGAGTGAAGTGTTGTACCAAGGAGTCTGTACGGGAATCTTCTTGGTTGTACTTAGATGTGTGACACAACACATGATCAGTTATTTTCTAGTTCTATTGACCCTGCCAGGGAAATTTTAAAGAAATATAGTGCAATAGATAGACAACGTTGTTAAAATACAATGCTAAGTGGGTTCTCAGTGGAAAGCTGGCGGAAGTGTTTTAAAATGTAAACTGGAGAAAATATATTCAGAACATTATTGGTAAAACTGGCATTGTTCTGGTTTTTTTTGCGGCAATTAGAATTGTAAATGATGGTGCAGTAAATTGGAGCTGCGAAGAGCTGAATTCTACTGTGTAAGTCCCGATGTTAAATCTTTCCGCAGACATTGATCCAGATTTGCTAATCATTTGCTGTATGAGTGTATCATTTGTGTAACTGTATTGTTCTATGACAACCTTATGCATCAAATACAAGGAAGAAAATATTTTGATTTCAATAGCTCAATTGATAAAATTCCATTTCTGTATAAATGTCGTGGTGCAGGGAATTAAATTGCAAACTCAAAGAGTTGGAAAATTTCGAAGTCAAAATTGCAAAAGTCACAATGTGGGGAGGGGTTGTTAAATTTCAAACTCAAGAGTTGAAAAATTTTGAAGTCAAAATGTCAAAAGTCATAGTGTAAAATGGTGCTGTTAAAGTAACACTAACAAACGAGAATGTTGACCGTACGCGGTCAAAGGTTTAGTCTCCGTAAGATGCTCCACACATCTCAATGTTTGGGGGGGGGGGGACAGGGGT